>JAQGBY010003136.1:0-20264 GCA_034698785.1 Mycogona germanica
CAACTGGTCGTTCGACCCCCGCCATAGGCCCCTCTCTTGGGGGCTGCTTGTGGGTAAATATTGTAATATTGTAATTGGGATCAGACTTTCACCTGAATTATAAATTGGACATACGTTAACATTGATTTGACGTTTAAAGATCCAAACAAGAAACAAAGAAGAGATTAATTCTATAACGATGTGATTGGTAAGACTCGTCGTAGCCCAGTCGGTACTGCAACTGACTGGCTAGGCGGTCCCGGGGTTAGAGTCCGGCGCGGGCTATCGAAATTTCGATCCCGGGGTACTGGACGTGCCCCTCGCATAGTGCCTAAGCACCATATGCTTAACAGAACGCCTATTGTGTGGTTGACTACAGTTGATTGAAAAAAAAATTAAACCGGAAGTTCAGTGTCTCGATCGCTGGAACAGATTGCAACATGGTGTAACACGTTTCATAATGTTGAAAGTTTAAGCTAGTAATAATCCAAACTTGTGGTCAAAACGAATGGCAGTGCTAAAATGCGTGTTTTTGTCAATTTGCACAATTAGACACAGTTTTACAGTGAAGACTGTCTTGCAAAAGGTGGTTAGTAATAAAAAATCACGAATGAGTAGACCAACAACAGTGATCAACAATTGTACAGAGTTCTGTAAAACATTCTCTCAGTTGATCGTAGAAAAACAATCTGCCGCATATTCAAGGTGTACAATATCATTATTGCTGATCATGTTCGAATTTCATTTTTCATCCTCCATTACTTCCTCCTCTTATGATAAACAGACCATTCAAACTCGCTGCATTTTCTCTCAAAATACTGGTTCATTTTTGTCCACTTTGTTCCTGTTTCGGGTACTTTCGTAAGCCTTTGTCGGAGTTCTTTTTTCCCTTTTTGATATTGGGGCTGGATTAACCGAAGGTTTGAATTCCTTAGTAGGTAAACATCATTTGTGCAGAATCTGACTTCTATTAGTTTTTTTCAAAATAACGTTCCAAAATGCCATTAAATAATTGGTTACGCAGAACGTTTTGACAACGTTTTTATCAAAAGATTCATTTTCTAATTTTGGCTAGGAAATTTGGTCTTGTTTTGAGTTATCAGAAATTTCTCGACAAAGAATTCCGATTTATTTAGACAGCATTTAAAAAGCATATTTTTTTTGTTTGTTTTAATTCACTGAAATGACGGATCACAACAGGAAGATTCTGTACCCCTCTCATAGCTTAGGCCCTATGTGAGAGGCACATTTTCACCAGTACCCCGAGCCAAAGCCCGCGCCGGGAATCGAACCCGGGACCGCCGAACCGTAGTCCGTCATAAACCAACTGCGCCACGACGGGTCGTATTACACCAAATGTTACCAGAATGTTATTTGAAAACAAATAACGAATATTTTTCCCTTTTTACCATATGAGAATACTCTGTAAATTAAATGAATCGAATCGAATCTCTGTTTGAAAACTCTAGGGTAGGAGCTTCTCCCAGTCCGACCCCTGGGTCCACCCCAGGCTTTCTTAGAGAGAAAATTGTTGGGTCCTTTTCTGATTTTTATTCAAAATAGGGAACCCTCTCAAATGGGCTTCTGAGGGGGAACGGAAACAATACTAAAAAATATAGAACTATTCTCGTTTGTTCAGAGTTTCTCTTTGAAAAGCTTTTCTCCTTCAAGATAGCCTGTAAAGATCAAACTGGTTTTGGCTTTGAATACGAAATACGATCATTCCATTGAAATAATAATATGGGTCGTGATCGTAAAAAAATAATTCACTGTAGAATGGGAGGTGAGGTTAGTGGACGCCATCCATTTCAGTCATTGCCGTTTATGCAGAAATGGTTTTTCTACGCATGACAACGTCACATATTTAATTCTCAGTTCATGCATTAACCAATATGCATATGATCAAAAATAACAAAAATTCCAGTCTTACTTCATTATCGAAATATATATATTTTAGAATAAGTATTAGCGTGCACATAATATTATGTATCAAAGATAAACTTTCAATATGTACGACCCGTCGTAGCGCAGTTGGTAGCGTCGTTAGCGCGTGTGGTTCGGCGGTCCCGGGTTCGATTCCCGGCGCGGGCTTTGGCTCGGGGTACTGGTGAAAATGTGCCTCTCACATAGTGCCTAAGCACCGAGAGGGGTGCAGAATCTTCCTGTTGTGTTATACAATTCAGTGAATTAAAAAAAAATGTCCTATTTCCTTTTTCAACTTGTCCTATTTGTTTAACGATATTCTAATAGAATCATATCCTAATAGTGTCATATGATTTTCATGAACAGCCGCATTTTTTTTGCGTAAAACTAAAACCAAATTGTTAGCATTTCATATGGTGGAATACGAAATTGTTCTTTCTTGGAATTTCGTTGGTCCCATCTACGTTCTTGAAGGTAGACCGGAACGTCGCACGGTGTCACCGCAGATGTCCTTTCTTTTAGAACAGACGGGATAATTGGACATTTGAACGCACTATGCGGTTTCGATTCCGGCCGACACCTTCGGATTTATTTGGGCGAGAGAAATTCCTAAGCACGTCTTCTTTCGGAATGGAAGTACAGCCGTGGGACCCGTGCCTGTACGATGTAGAGTGCACGCCAAAGATTCCTACCTAGCCTTAGGTTAGGTTAAATAACCAGGTCGCCTCATGGGGAGTTTTAGGGCGAACACACTGGTGAGCCAACCTCCTTAACAAATATCTCAAGAGAGAACACACTGTCGATGTGGACGATTTTGCCCTTCTTAGTGACGATCACTTATTTTGAATAGCGACAAAAGCAGTAGCAGCTGTACCGATTTGGTATCATTTGGAGCTATACAGAATGTGGTCTGGGACGAGAGCCCTGTCTGGAGAGAAGTAGGGGAACCCAAGAAGTAGGGAGGAAGGGAGAGTCAGGGTGGGAGGTGGCGCGACCAGCCTGCGGGACAATCTGCGCTTGGACAGCGCGAGCCAGGGGGCTCGTGCCCCCAGCCAGTCTTTGATCAGCTCTTGCCCGCTCCCTCCACCTCACACGACCCCACTAACTCCCTTTATTCTATTCGTGGTGAGCATACAGTAGACGCTCACCACCCACAGGAGTCTAACCACCTCATTCGGACCCCGACACGTACTCCTAGAACCACTCTCTCTGTTCTCGATCCTCTACTAGTCGAGCTGCCCCGGTTTCGTAACCCCACATCCAACGTGCGCCTCTCTACAGAGACTGCAATGGAACGGCCATTTCGATCAACTTCTTTAAAGTGGGGGAGTTGCAAGTTTTGCAAGAACCTGCAAGTTTTCACAAATCAAATTTTTTGAACATTTACGTTTTGTTTTTGAGGTTTTGCGACTGACTGTGGCTCGGCGGTCCCGGGTTCGATTCCCGGCGCTGGCTCTCGAAAATTTCGATCCCGGGGTACTGGTCGTGCCCCTTGCACAGTGCCTAAGCACCATGAGGGGTACGTAACGCATGTAGTGCGGTTGACTACTGTTGATTTGATTTAAAAATAAATAATAAATAAATTGGCGAAGTTCCGTGCTCCAGAGTGTATGCGAGGGGAGTGGGACTGACAGATACCCTTGGAGGTGATCGTACCGTGGCGCACCTATGGGGTGGGGAAGAAGTTAGCTCGCCCCCTGTCTAGGATCGCAAAATGTTTACAAAACTGTCGTCCGCTTTCAAATTTTGCAGTCCGAGTTGACGCACTTAAGTGATCGGGCCGGCACCGGCTTGAGATTGACTTGGTTGTGGAACTTTGCATATTGCGAAACAGGAATTGTCTAATTTTGAATAACGATTAGTTATTTTTGACTGCTGCAAATGTAGATTATGATCCTTTACTCAACTAATTCTATTCGAGGGCGGGATCGATTAAATTAAAGAGCGAGTCGGGAATAGAACCAGTAACCGTCGCATACAACAGACCTGCAACGAAGTCTTACATGATTTTTTTTTTGTTTTACAAAATTTCAATAATTTTATTGCCTATTCGTAAATAAAGGAGGATCAGTGTCTGTTGTTTCCGGAAGATAACTCATAAATGTGATATATGATTTAGGTTTTCCCCTCCACCCTGTCTTGTTTCAATCCGTCGCTGCCCTTGACCCGATCATTTTGCCAATGTTAATGCTGTAATTTAATTTGGAGCTGCACAGACAGACTGGGGCACCTATGTCTACAGGCGGTCGCAGGGAGTATGGATTCCATATGCAGTGTTATATACAGACGAAATTGCTCGAAGAAGGCGTTGGTCGATCTCAGCACTTTGTGGCATTAACGGAAAGTGCATTAATATTAAATATCGTCGACAGAAAACATCTTTGTCTTGTCGGCTCTTATCCAAACATCCATCGCGTACGTATACAAACTGTACATATACGTAACAGCGAAAGGAGATAAGATGTTGATGTGGCAGCACTTATCGATTTGGCCAAGTTCGAGCCGCGTCCGCATGGCGGCGCCCGCATCGCACCAATCCACGTAAAAGATGTGGAGGAAAAGTGTGGACTAGGACTAAGTTGTTACGATCATGAGATATGAATTTAATAAACAATTCGACAATCTAGCCATACGCCACACGCAACCCACACGAAGACCCCCTGTGTTAGAACGAACAGAAGCCGGTTCGAACCAGTAAAGTGAGAACTTTTTCCGACAAACCAGATGGTTTTCTGACCGAGCTGGAATGGACCTGTATTGTATCTTATTTTTTTACGGGCTCAATGTTACGAGCTTAATTTATTTTTCAATTATTAGTTAAGCTTGTGAAAAAATGGCTCATAAAGATTTGATAGAGGATACTAGGCAAGCACTTCAATCCTGATTTGTGTTCACATGAACACAAAAGGACTTCTGTTTAAAAATTGCGTTAGAAATATTTTATGTGGAGCATTTTTGCAATACATTTAAAACAGTTCCAGATATTTAAGATGAAAAACATTGAATCCAAACGTTTTAATGTAAAAATAGCATTTATCCGATTCGTCGCCATAAAATAAAAAATGTAATTAAAGAATAACATTATATTGTTCATCGGAAATGTTGCAATATAAGCTTAAATCACACCCAAAGCCCCCTACTCAAGACAGAGGAACATGTTTACCGTAACTCCATTTTTGGAGAGAAGGCAACGAATGAGACATTAATCTTTATCTGCATAAATTATTCATAATTTGGAAATGAGTTCAACCATGCCAGTGTGTTTTTGACAGTTGCCTCATAAACGCACGGCAAATTCGAAAACCACCAGAGACCATATCTGGAACTCGGGTGGTTTTCTATAGCTGGAATCTGAAACCATCAATAAACCAATTATGACTATACGACAGATACACACATTCATTGTAATCAAACCTTAATCACATTCACATGATAGCAAATGTCGCTCCCAATCTCTCGAATTAAAAAAGAAATAGTGCTTGGCTGATCAACTGTGTCCAATGTCTTGATATTCACGCTGATAAAAAGGATGACCTTTTTCGCTAGTGACGCAAATATTTCGGATAAAAAATTAAGTTAAAACAATTTGTAAGCCGCCATATTTTATGTTGGCACTTGAGATACAGTTTGCCACTTCATTTTGTCTAGCCTAGTCGGGGATCTTTAGCGTGCGCACGATATCGTACAGACAGTATCTAGATATCTACAGGTGAATCAACCCCTGAACACATGCTCCTAGATTGGATAGTTCGTAAACGCGGTTTTTACGAAACTTTCAAAATCGCAAATATACAAACGACTTTTTTGTCCCTCGCCAAAAAAAAAAGTTCTACGTATAGCGCAAACCCCCTCCCCCATCTCCCCTCTTGTTGGCAGTTTTCACCTGGGAATCAAAAACAATGGATGCCATTGACTACAGCCAGTTGTCAATCCTGGTCCGCGTAAAGCAGCAGGTGCTCGAATGGTTTCTAAGGGAAGAAAGAAGCACCTTTTCCTCGCTAAAAATATACGCCAGTCGTCAAAATGTTGCAATTCATCAAGTCTAGCGATCTTTTGACTAAAAATTGCATGTACTACTCCTGTCACACCCGCGCCCAGCATACTTGAACAGGGTACCTTTAGATATCGGAACCAAATCGGAGAGTCTTTGCTATGACAAGAAAGTGCTGCTCGTTCTTGAATGACAATTCGCCTGTTTCCAATGTGCTGGAAAAGGGGTGCGTTTAATTTTCAAATACCACTCGGCCATGTGATCTGTATTTCAGGAAAGCTCCTGAGATCGTAAAATCAAATTTGCCAATATGAAGCGCAGCTTTAAAAAAAAAATGTAGTATAAACCCGCCGTTGTGTTCGTTCCCAATGCTCTTTAACCCGCAAATGTCGCTGTATGCTGTGATGCTCAATAAACCTACAAAAACATTAATTGAGTTTTCGTAGTCTTGTCGCTTGTCGCCGGAATATAAATTGGTTCGGAGATAAAATTCTTGGAAGCGAGATCAGGTTGTGTTGCATGGTAGGTGTTACGAACTTCTGAATTTAAGGTTTCGTCAAATTTGAAGATCGATATTTGGGGAGAGACTAACGAATAGCGGGAATCCGTTTATTGGACGTGGAAGAAGCGTTTATGGACGATGCCGGGGGGCCCCCTGTAAAGATGCGGACAGGCGAGAAATTAAGCGGAAAACTTGATCGTTACTCTCGATGAATTTCCATGAAGCTTGGATAGATTTTGACGTTGCTGTACGCGCGTGTCCGTTAGAAGGAGCGTCATGTGGCACAATCTTATTAACACTTCCAACATCCACGCCTCTTGGTTCGCAACCGCCAACGCGTCAGACAGAAGACGTTGCGGAATTGAATTTTATAGTGCTTACACACGATACCTTTGCCTTCCATGGATAGTGGACCGCAGGGGCTGCTGCCCAGGGTGACACTCGTATGATGGGGACTCACTAGCGATTTGATCACTTTGAGACGACGTACCTTTTCTGTTGCTCGTTTGATGACACAAACATTATTCTACACATTATGCATATCGAAATGTTGACAGATTGTTTTTATGTGAAAGCGAAACTGTGCCAGGTGATTTTTAAGCCTTAAACAAGTTCACGTTCAGCATCTATTGGGCCCAGGGTTCGTCGCTAAATGAAAACCCCTTGTTCGCATCTGGTGCACATATTGGAAACTAGACCTAATGCCTAAATTGCGGACGCACGACTGGGGAAGGGAGAGGGGGAAGCGCGTTGTAACGATAAAAGTTCACGGTAATAGTTAACGTAAGAGGTGACGTCATTTTCCCGTGCTAATATGACGCCAACCTCTTGGATGTTTTTTCGTAACAGGTCGTAGATAAACAGGGAAAGCAAACTGCAATAAAGAGGAACGAGCCCCGAAGAGGATAAAAAAGTACTCCCCGGTTGAATCCAACGAAAAAAATATTTCGGAGAACTGCGACGTTTACAGTGTAGTAGCTACACCTTACGTGATGTACTGTACACATGATGTGTACGTGATCGATAGATAGCGCCTTATCTGACAGATTTTCCGCGGAAAAACGCGATTTCTCAGCGGGGATGCGGGACGATCTACCTCCGGCATTGATACTAAAATGTGTCTGGAACGAACGAAATTCTTGTCAATTTCGCGCCTTCAAATACTGGTATCTATTTTCCAATATTACCGTAGCAAAAATGCCAAATTTCGCGAAGCATTGCTGGAAAGAAACGCGTAGTGCATGGTCGCACTGGTAATTGCGGGTTTAATTCCCGGCCAACACCGCTGGAATTTTCCGGGCAAGGGAGATTCCTATGCTCGCCTTCTTCGGAATGGAAGTAAAAATCTGTACCTGTACAATATCAGGTGCACCTGAGAGATCCCCATCCAAGTCTGAAACCTAGACTAGGCAAAATTAACAACAAGTCGCCCGCCCTCAAAGAGTGCTGAAAAGAAACCCTTTGGTAATTCATTGGAAGTTTAGAATGTTTCGTTCATGACAGCCACCGACTTTTATGAGAAACATGTTTCTCTTCAAAATGACTATTTACGTTTTTCTCTACCGTGTTCCATCATTCTCGTAAAAATTAATACCTACCTGAACATAGATAATGCTTTGATTTGTCAAATTGCCAGTGAATGACGTAAATGTTGTGACCCGTTGCAGTGTCTGATAGCGTGAGCTCTGACGTGTATGTAAACGGATTCGTGAAATAATGCAATCAATCACGACAATCAAGGCCGTCTGCAAACCATATTAGCCACGTCAGCATCACCAACGCAATAAGGCCAAAATGCATGTGCAATCATTGGTGAACAGTATATTTCGATGACCACTTTTGAGGAATACCCGGGCATCTTTGGCATCTGATCTGTCGCCACACATGTAGCTCAACTGTCGTCAGAGACAGAGTTAATGGATTCCTTCCTTATAGCGTACCTGGAAATCGCTATTGCATCCAGTAAATATGCGAATTCGTGATTTGGTTGGTTAGTAGTACGGGATTTTGCCAAATCAGTGAGGATCAAACTAATTAAATCAGGACGCACTGTACAGTTGATTCGAACGAAAAACTATTTTTTTTCTCCTTGCCATCGTGAGTCCAGAAGAATACTAAAAGTAGACATTCCTTGTGATCAAAAATAAAATATTATACATTAAATCACATAAATAGATGCGTGTGAGCATGTTCGCAGCTTTCACGAAACATTAAATATGCGATGGTCTTACGCCAACGCTGTTGGTTTTAATACAATCGCCATGTATGCGCACTTACTGAAGAAATTTGCATGAATATGGTGCCTATGAATTGCACCTGCGCGTCAAAGTGTGCGCGTCCACTGGACTAGTAGAAATGATGTCGATACATTGTGTGTGTCCATAGTCAACATTTATAAAGGTCATTCGTAAAAGCGGCGATGAGGTCAAGACTCATGTGCGCGTCTACTTGTATTTATTGGACCATCCGAAAGGTTAGCTTGAACGGAATTCACGGCAATAGTCCTTCTAGCCGTGCGGGGGTGGGTGTATGTGTACAACAATTTCCTGTTTGCTTCGTGTACTGTGTAGGTTTTCGATTGTATTGGATATTCAAAGTTTAACTTGTGAGCGACTAGGTGGATAGATAGATTAAATTTTTTGGAATTGTTTTGTACATTTTAAATAAAGGTGTTTTCCCACAGCCGCTATCCAAATTACAATGGGAGCGAAGACTGAAATTCCTGAAAGCCTTTAAACTAAAGCGCCCTCACTAAACGCCCCCAAAGAAAAGCTATTGTGAAAACAAAAAGGATGAGACCCAGCATTTGGCGTTAAGCCTAAAGAGTGGCATTCTGACGCTTCTATCGGTCGCCAAATCGGCCGTTTCCAGGAATCTATAGCTCATAGATCCCCATTCGTTCATTCAATATATCGGCGAATGCCTCTTTGATATATGGATTCGACGATAAAGCACCGTGGAAGCGCTCCCGCGAGTCTCCTCCAGCAGTCGTCGGGGGGGGGGGCGGGGAATTGCCGCGTGGGCCTAAATAATTCATCTCCCGGGTTCGAACCCGTCAGAAAGCAGACCCCCCGAAGACGTTCCTAGCAGAGAGATTTTCCAGGGAAACGCCAGTTCCTAGAGAAACGGCCGCGAATTCTTATCGCCTAAATGCTGCGTATAGCCTAATTCTGCATCCTAAGACCCCAGGGTATGGTTTCCCGACTAATCTTCGGCGCGAAGAAAAATCTTCGGCACGAAGAGAAATCTTCGCCGCCCAGTGATTGGCTGATTTGGAGGCGTTTCGCAACTTCGAAAGAGAAATGTCACTAAATCAGCCAATCACAGGGCGCCGAAGATTCGTCGGGAAACCATACCCTGAGCGCCTGAAAAAGAGCTCGCCGGGTCGGGGCTTTCAGGGGTTAACCCCAACAACAGAAATGCCAATAAAGCACAGATCATCGGAAACGATTTGAAAAAAGAAATAGCACAACGTAACATAATTTTGTAGCGAGGCCTATTAAAAAAGATGCCTAAAAAGGCAGAATGAGTCCCGGTTGATCGATCGAGCCTCAGTTCTCAAGAGAATTTCCGGCGTCCGCGCGCAAGATTGCCAATCAATAATTTCACTTTTCAAGGGAAGGACAACGTCCCCGTTACGAACAAGACAGTAAGCCCCTCTCCCACCCCCCACTTTTCGCGCACAAAACTCTGTTCACATTGCCGTTTTGCCCCGTGGCTTCTGTTTATGCTGCCACCAGCTGGCCTATATGGCGAAGGCCGAGTCGAATATTTATTCGAGTTTGAAGGCGCCGGCTCCGAAGTGCTGGGCAGATTGGCATTTGGCTAGTGTGTGTGTGGACCATTTCCTTTTGATCTGCGAATATGTCTTGCCCGATGTACGAGATTACCTGAGTTATTCGCTAACACCTCTAGTTGAAGGATCAGAAATTAGTGCACGATTTAAATGCTGCAACGTTCACTGTAAATCAGGACGTCTTGAAGTTTCCTGAAAATAAATTTCTCAAACTTTTAGCTGCAGGTGTTCAAGAGAAATAAATGAACACGAGAGACGTCTTAAAACGATCAATTGACTCTTACAATGAAATTAGCATCTAATTAATGAAGAACTCTAGACACTACCAGAAAAGAACATAGTTAAAAAATACTGACTCACATTAACGAATAGAACGTTCTACGTAGGCGTGTAAATATGTGGATCAACCTTTCTGAATCGTTGGCGCAAACGATTTTTGTTCGCTCGGCCGAGAGGAATTGGATAACTCTCGTTGTAAACAATTGACTGCTTTTTGCCAGCAAATCCCTTTAGAGATTCAGTTCTGGGCATAACCATAACTGGTTGAATGGGAATCTGTGACCCCCGTCAGGTTTCAAAAATTCTAGGAAACTCCATTATCGATGGAGCGTGGTTCCAGAAAGTTTGAGACTCCCAAAAACTCAGAACCTGAAAACAAAAAGAGAAGAAAAATCCTTTGTGTCACCGGTAGCAAGATTTTTGACTGGAAAGAAGATTTTGTCCCCTTTAATTTTTAAAGATTGTTTTTAAAGCAGTTCTTAACACCTACTTTTTAGTAATTTTTTGATTTAATAAAATTACCATTTCATCGTAGGGCCAAGCCATCAGGTTTAAATATCTGCCAAGAAGTTAAAAAAAACCTGTGAGCATTATCGCAAAATTCGTAACAGTGACATGGGTGACATGTATACTTGTACAGTATTCTACACAGTAGATTGTGCAATGAAAGAATTGGCACTTGCTATTCTTCTTTGACCGGTTTAACAGTTCTGAATAAAAACGAACATTTCTAACCAACCACAATAAGATATCCTCATTTATTAAACTTGCTCTTTTTCAGGATTCTTTAGATGGGTCAAGGAAAACAAGACTTCGTTCCTAGCCACATAATCATAAAAAACAATTGTCAGATTTTAGAGAAAATTAGGCAAATATTATTGCAATTATAATGAACTTGAGTAGTCATTTCCATTTCGCCGAGTGGAATCGAATCGGTGCATTTTTAGTATCCGCTTTTGTAGTTGAGTCTCTTGGTGTTGACCGAATCGAAATTGAGTTGCAGCAGAGCGTAAGTTTCAAACCGTTCATCTCTTTGGACCAGGTAAGCGAATGGCGCGCAGGTGGAGTTCAGTCGCGTGCCTCTGTCTATCTGCTCTCCCGGGCACTCGCCTCCACCTCCCTCCCACCGCCCCTCACCGCAGAAAAGCCGACCACCCGCTCTTTTGAGGGCCAAAGCACTCCCCTCTCCCCCACCCACCTACCCATCACCCTCCCTTCGTTACGCAACCCCGATCCCCCCCCCCGCGACCCGTCGTCCCCGTAGCACGAGCTGCTCCGCTCTTCCATCAAAACCCCCGCCAACAACCGCTAATCGCTAGGTCTAGGCGCCGCGCACAGGTAGAACGCCAACTGCCGCCCGGCAGATGTTCCGCGGGACTGGGGATGGGGGGAGGAGGGGATCGTTCGTATAGACCTATCGCGCTGTATAATGTGGCGCCAGTTGTTGGGCCAGAAAATAGAAAATGATTCGGTGAGAAATGGAGGATGTGCACATTGATTGACCAGACACCGTGCATTCTTGAATCGGGGTATGATTTCCCGACGAATCTTCGGCGCGAAGAAAAATCTTCGGTGCCCTGTGATTGGCTGATTTGGTGACGTTTCGCTTTCGAAGTTGCGAAACGTCACCAAATCAGCCAATCACAGGGCGACGAAGATGTTTTCTTCACGCCAAAGATTTGTCGGGAACCATACCCTGGTGCGTGTTTTGACTGACCAAAGTCCGCATTAGAACTAGAAAATACTGCTCATTCTCGAAGATAGATGATAGAGGGGGCTGCGTTTGATTTTCAATATCATTCGGCACATTTTGCTCCAAGCCTCAAGTTCAATACAACATTTCTGAAACACGCTCGAGCAAATATCGGCGGTAGGTGGCGTTGTCGCGGTGGCGTCCTCTAGGGATCGCAACCATGCTTCGTACGGTGGTGCCCGCTCTTGCCACGGCTGTCGTCACATGTTTTCGTGCCCAGGCAACAGTCGTCGTCCCTTGCTTTTACCTGCAAGTTGCGCGCTACAAGGCCAAGGCGGGCTTTCGCGATTGTCGCTCACCTTTACGTTACGAGTCAATATACGGTATGTTCATCGTTAGTCCCTCGTGCGACTGGTTAACCGTTTGTCAAAGAAGTTCGCCTAATTTGGCGTTGGTCGTTAAGAATTCTGTAATTTCAAATTGGTACGGTAACAGTTTTCTAACTGCAGTTTTGAATTATTCTGCACATTTTGAAAAAATTCATGTAATGTTAATATATTACGATTTGATGTTTTCCAGTTTCGTTCAATTGTTTCATTTATGATAATACCAAATTATAATCAAATCCAAACATTTAACAAAATTTCAATCTTCCATGAAAACTGAAGTCAAATTGAATCTGATTTTGCGAATTTTTAATATTTTACGCTGAATTGAAATCTTTTTTTTTTTACAATTTCTTTTTGAAGAAAAAGCTTGGTAAAAAAGCTTGGTGGATTTTCCCCATCTCGGTCACGAACAAAGTCGCCCCGTCTCGGGAACTGCTGAATAGGTAGAGAGGGTCGAAAAACAGAGCTCGTGCCTCTACCTGTACAAACACCAGTCTCATTCCCCCCGATCCATCGATCGTCGGCCGTTTTCCATATAAACCAACGGCTTGCCTCGGCCTCCCTCGCACCACCACCACCCACCTCACCCAAGGCACCCAGCACCACCCCAATACCCACCTTTTGAAGAGAAAGCTGTCCCGTCGTTGCAGGTAGGGGTGCAGCGGGAGAGTCAAAACTGTTTTCGACTGGCTCAGCCCATCTGCTCCAAGAGTCTCAAACCCCGCGCTCACAGAAGAGCGAGAGGAGAGCAAAAAGAAGTTGCTCAAGAGCCCGGAGTCTCACTTGATGGTACGCGCGGAGCGCCAGAACGCATCCATATCTTGGATTGCCCGCTGGAGTCTCCAGTCAGTCGGAGTTGGAAGCTAGAGGAGCGTGCTGCACACTAAGGTTCTCTCTCCGCTTTCGTCGAGTTCTCCTCCGAAGAGCTCTCTCTCTGTCCACGGAGGCTCGTGGTTCTTCTGGCGGACGCGTGCCGAACTTTTCCGTGTTTGATTTTTGAGTGTCGTGGACTCCTCTCTTTCGGGAATCGTGTGAAACAGCAGAGGTGCACCGAACGTCCAACGGGTGGACACAAAATGGTGTTGCTGAGTTGCGCCAGTACGTTGGCGGTTCATCCGAAACGCCTGAACGCAGTTACCGTGGTCGAGTCGCGTCGGTCGTCAACATTGGCACATGTCTGCAGCGGGGCCGCAAAGTCCGGCGTAATTGATAGGGTGGCGATCGACGGCATGGATGAGGTTGGTCAAGTCGGTCTGGCTGGTCGGCTGACCTCTCAGAAATCACCCGTCAAAGTGTCCATCAGGTAAGGAAATTTGCTGTCAGTGAGGAACTTGTTTTAAGCTATCTCAAGTAAAACATTTTAAATTTAATCACACGATAATTTCAGCTTCAGACAATCAGTTTTCAGACAATGGTCTGAAAACTGATTTAAAGGAACAGTTTTGCAGATTTTCAAATGTTTTGATTCTTTTTGGGGGAAATCGCCATCATATTTAGCAAATCTGTTGCCGTTAGGAAAATAGGACATCTAATTTTTAAAAAAAAATTACTTGTTAATAGATACCATAGAGCGTGTTAATTAGATAACAGTAGTAATAATTTTCTGTTATGTTAAGAAATAATTATGTTCTGTTTCTCTGTGTTATAATTACTTAATTTTTTTAATATAAACTCTGTAGTCATAATTTTCAGAAGATAAAATAATTTATAGCAAACTTCACAAATGCAAAATTCAAATCAAATTCACAGTTGATACAGAATTATCGATTGGAGATTTTCTAAAAAAAAATATATATATTCATATATATATATTCAGAAATTTTAAACAAATTTTAAATCAAGAATTTCTACTGTAGACATGTAGAGTGTGATTAAAACCAGACCAACCTTCATTTATTTGACCTTCGACCGAGGTTCGTCGTTACTTAACTGACTTTCAAATAAAATTATGCAACACAGCGCTGATACTATTTTCACAATAGAACTATCGGAATTAAAACTGATCTGGATCCATCGGTCTGTTTGGCCTGTCTAGTCACTTTTTAACCGGCAGCAGATGTTGTCAAGTGTATTTAGGTCACGCGTGATCCAGCTCGTTGCTCATTCAGAAAACTACTTTTGAATTACAACCTGGCATTTTGCAAGGCAAGCAATTTGTTTAATAAAACGCATTAAAATGATACATGCTGTTTTAATGGAAACAGGGAAGTGATCCGGATCAAAAGAAGATCTTGGTATCCATATTAAAGCTACCATAGCCATGTTATACAGTTTGCGAAAAAACATGTTTTCGACGTCACTATGAATCACGTTAATAACAATAGGGCACAAGAATCGAGTGATGGCTATTACAGGCAGCGCATTAAAATAACCACCAATACACGAAAATTATGTAAAGTCGTTTTAGCATAAGAGAAACAAAAGACTGGGCAGAGCCGTGAAAAATCGACGACGAGATGGCGAGGCTATAGAATAATAAAATAACGTTTACAGGGTATTTAATAATCCAGAGCCTGTTAAATTAGGATAATCCATCTTTGCTCCTGAATGGTCCGTCGACCTACGCCATAGGCACCCTTTTGGTAGATGCTTGCGGGGGGTACACATTGAAATAAAATTAAATCACCTTTTATCTTCGTCAAAACCCAATTAAAAAAAAAGATTTCGTGATCTTACACTCACGTTATTTAATAAGCCCATTCAGCAACACAGAAATGCGACATATCCAAACTCATCATTCTGTAAAAATGCCATAATTAGATAACTGTCAGTTTACCAGCGTGTCGCTAAATTATCTGATTAATTCAGAAATTGTTATTTTTATTATCTTTTTGTTCGAACATAAAATATTGGTAAAAAATGTAATTACCTGTTTATTTTCCCTCTGAGTCATGTGCAGTTCGTGACAAGAAACCATTGTCACCCAAGCGTACTTGAGCAGGGTGCGTCTAGACATGGAACAAAATCGGGATAAGAAAATGCCGCTCGTTCTCTAATGGCGAATTCGCTCCTCTCAGATGTGTTTGACAATTTGAAGGTGCCGGGGTGCGTTTGACTTGCAAGGCCATTCGGCAGTGTGACCTAAACTTCAGGAAAGCGCCTGCGATCTCGAAGGATGTTTTCCCCTATTTAAAGTGCAATTTAAATTTTTCAAACACACTCAAGCCATAGTGCACACATAGTGCCTAAGCACTGAGAGGTGTACAGAATCTTCCTGTTGTGATATACACTTCAGTGAATTAAAAACAAATTACTATGACGACGAGGATATTGGGCAATACGAATCTGGTGCTGCCCCCAGCAAGCGAGCAATCATACATGGCAGGTGCGTGCGGTTGAGGGAGGAGGAGAAAGCCAAGCGTTGAATGAAGCGTGCAGAAGAGGGCGCTGTGACACTTTTGGAGTTGTCGTGTTCACCATGGCCTTGGAAACAGTCGGCAGGGAAACGGTGACAGAAAGTTGTACTGTTATCTTGGCTAGCATTATTCCAAACGTCTGCATGACGTAAAAAAGAAATAAATCGAATGAAAAAATAAATGAGCTCGAAAAAGCATCAATCAGAAATAGAAATCGCCTGAACCATTGAAGTCACGATCAACTTATTCCTTTATATAGAAACCAACCATGACAGCCTTTCCTCCATAATAAATACCTAATTAACATAGATTATTTGTGCCGCTACCCCAAGCGCGGCATTCTTCAATAGTCACCCACACGATGTGTTTGAGCTGCCGCCGGGAAGGGAGAAGAAAAAATGCAGGGTGTATTCTGATTTATGCAAATTCTGAATTGCCGGCTGATTTATTATTTAGGTTTTGGATGGGGTGAGGGGAGGGTGGCTATTTTAGGATTGGAGGCGCACCTACTCGTATTATGTGTGCGCTACAATTGGCACCGCCACCGCCGCCACCAGCCCACCACCACCTTACCATCATCACCATCACCAGCAGTAGAAGTTCTTGACTACCGAAAACGTCAACAGTTGCCGCGTTGTTTTGTTTAATATTTATCGGTGGCCGAGGAGATGACGGATTGCGTTTTAGCGCGAAGGTTTTTGGCGGAAAACCATTCGGCTCTCGCTCGCTCTCTGTTGGTGGTGCGCCTGCTTCCTGACGCACGCCTGCCGTTTGACGTCACCAGCCGGTGCATCGGCGGCGATGACGTCAATCTCGCGATCGATGGGGGGATCGCCGGAGGATCGATTCGCAGCGTCGGGCCGTCGCCGTGGACACTGGGACCACTGTTGAACGGCGACACTGGAATCCATATGGATATTGTCCGCTGCGATTCGAGTGGACTGGAATTTAGCACCAGAAAAATTAAATTTATTTACCAGTTCATTCCTTCCATTACACATGCTCTGTATGTCAAATGGGGTGAACCGATTTCGGAAAGAACCCACAATTCATTTGACTGAATCAACTGGGCCAACCTAGTTCACAATAATTAGGTTTTAATCACTTCAAATATTTTAGTGGTTTAATCAGAAATATCTAAATTCTCCAAAGAGAATGCACAAGCACAATCACTTTTGACGCGACGTACATATGTAATAGGAATTTAAATCTCCGAACCGAGCGAGAACCGGTGAACGAGGTTGTGAAGGTTTCACAAAATGATGAATTTACGTAAAAGTTGTGATTAACGTGATAATTAACATGTATTTTGTCTATTTAAGTTTATTATCTTTAACATTGCTAATTTTCTCTCCTTATTAAGTACATATATAGTTGAGTAACTTTAAGCAGAAATTTATTTTTTGATATCAATTAACCGAAGAATAGATTTCTAGGTACAAGACTAACAACTAATGATTCTATAGGAAATAAAATGAAATGACAAACTTAGAATAATTGTGAAATTCTTAGATAAATAAAAGTTGTTCACAAGGTCAAAATGTGGTTGCGAAATAAGATTATTGTCGCGATTTCGGTCAGCAACATTTTTAGTGAAAAGTAAGATAGGACGCTTACTGTTCTGTTAACTCTGCGCTGGCTCGAGCTGTGTTATTGCATGATTCGGGACGAAGGCCTGATCTGTACACTCTGTTTTTGTAAGATAGAATGTTCAATGGATCCGTGTTATGTGAGAGAGCATGCTACTGTTTATGTAACTCAAGTATTTAGCCGACGACTCGGGTCACACACTGGGCAGGTAATGCCTTTGCGCAGTCGTGTGGACGTTGGCAGCTGTCAGGGGACGCCATTTTGCATTATTGATCATTTCAAGAGTGGATCCGTGAAGATGTTAAAATGTTTGGACCCGACACGCACACGCGCAACATTTTCATTTGTAAAGTCTTAACCTCCCATGCACCATGTGCGCCCAACATACGCGCAATCGTAACTCGCCAGCGTCCACAGACGTAGTCTTATTTCATAAACGCAACAACATAAAGAACTGAAATAAGCTGCGTTAATCCCTAGTATTCGAAAAAATATTAATTTTGTTTAGTCATAAGAACTTTAAGTGAATTAAATCAAATATTATTGAGTTCAGTTTCTGAATAATTGAACTGCAATGTAAATAACCTTTTGAAATTCTTATTGTAGGTGTTGAGTGGCGTAATGCGTGCTTGCCTTCAATGCCCATATCGCGGTTTCGATTCCGGCGGGCACCTTCGGAAATTTAAATGAGAAAAATCCCTTCGCACATCATTGGGACTGACCCGTATCGGTACGATCAGACCACGTTAATGTTCCCTACCTATAGGCCATACCATTATTCAATCATGAAAGACAGAATTATTTGACATTCATATCACATTTTTAGAAAGGTTTAATCGAATGCAAAAATAAAACGCCAACAATGGGGTTTTCATAGTTTTATGGCCAAATTTCAAGCCTCCCCATTCCGTGGTTGCTATTCTCGTTTGATCAAACGATTACATTTGACTGTAACGCATTCAGTTATTTTTTATTCTTGTTTATTTGCGTTGCGCAAAGTGGTTTCATGTTTGATGGCCGACACTTAAGCCAGCTGTTGGGACCAAACTCGGATACACGCGTCCTCCTAAGTTCCGGAAGTGCGCACTTGGGAGGCAAACCTTTCAGAGTTTCAGTGGATATGTCCATGACTTATTTGTATCTGGTGGCGCTCGACCCCACCCCAGCGTTATAGATTGCTTTACTTCTAAGTTGGACAATCGACCATGGAGTGACACTTAAGCCAGCTGTTGGGACCGAGCTTGGGACATCGCTCCTATCGGTGAATTGGGATTTTGCCGCAACGGCGATCTCAGGAAGAAAATGCTTTGTCCTGAAAACAAGAATAGGACATTTTATCCATAATAAACACGACATGAAAATACAGGACAAAAGAGAACTGGACAAGTTCCGACAACAAAGATCTCATTTTCCTATATTTACGTAGAAAATACAGTATTTTTGTCCTGAAACACGTGCGTTCAATAAAGGAATTTTATGAAACTGTTGGGCGTGTGTGTGCCCTAAAAAAGTGAACGAAGTTGGACGCCTCCTATTTAAATATGCAAATGACAGACAATGCCTCATTAATAATTGGCAAATGATACAATGAGAGTACAGCTGAAGCTGTTTCTTTGCTCTTCACATCGTTGGTTCGGATTCGGTGATATTGCCTTTTCTCTCCGCCACCAATCTGGGATCGCTGTAATCCCTGTGGCGCCACCTATTGATGGTGAGCAGGGTTTCTCATGAAGGCAAACAACATGTTTAGAATCATAGATGTGCGGGTGTGACAGGACACAAGCGTCAATTAGCATTGGTATAGGTTTCTGTGCGCAGCCGACAAGACGCACCTGGGGGCGCTAATTACTGGCTGGTTGCTGCAATCTGTGTGTCTCTGGAGCTGAACGTACTGTACATATATATCCAATGCCACAAAATAGTTGCCAATCGAACCTCTCTGTTAATAGCGAGTAATTAGGAGGTACTGTATAATTTCATTTTGTGTTGGGACGCTTCTGTTCCAATGTCAGATTTTCTCCATTGACTTTTCCACAACTGTTTCCATTTGGTGAAATTCCGAATTTGTGGTGTTGATCGCGGGGTTTACTCAAGTGACCAGGGTGACTGATAGGTCGATTATTGACCCTTATTTCAAATTTATTTCATTAAATATATGTTGCTCACCTTGAAGCGCGAAGTGCTTTGTGATCTCAAATTTTTTTATTTAAAAATTTAAAAAGATTTTATCGTAGTAACGCCATTGCCTTGGTTTGTTGGTCTGTCTTGTCATCCGGCCTTCCGAACTCACTGGCGTTGGACACTTTTAGATCAATAGTCGTTACGAGTAAAAAGAGTGATCCGCGAAAGCCATGTTCCGCATTTAGATCGAAGCCTGTCGAATCCATCTCTGCCCGCTCGCCTAATTTTGCTGGTAAACATCGGAGTTACGAAAGAAAAGAAAAATATATCCCACTTTCCCCAATCACTCGACAAACGCTCCGGGCGGCGTACATTGGTTATCGCGTAGACAGTCTGCCTCGCCATCTATCGGCCGAACCTTCTGTCTGAATGACACACCGGTCGGCCGATCTACTGTCTCGCGCTTGCGAAGATCCATGGGTTCGATTCCCGGCTCACGTATTCGTTCCCGGGGTATACTGGCAAAATGTGCAAAGTACAGAATCTTTTCCAGTGCTATAAAATATACGTAGAGACATAATGCTAGATAGTATAGCGGCAATAATCCGAAAGTTACAGAATAATACGACGAAAGGAACGATATCT
>JAQGBY010003137.1:0-20261 GCA_034698785.1 Mycogona germanica
CGGAATTGTTGCTTGTGCGCATGCGCAGATGACGTAATTTGATGTTGAGAATCAAATTTGAAAGACCAAAATGTGGCTCCTGGTAGACTTCATCGGAACTAATTCCAGTAGTTCCACAACCTTAATATGTGGATTCAAACCATCAGGATCGCAATTTTACTCTTGATGGACGTCTTGTTCATGATGGACTTCGGTTTCAATCAAAGGTCATACGAATTGATGCCGTGTGGTCAGCAATTCCGAAAGCAAATCGGAATTATTTTTGCATCAGACATCATTACGATGACCGACATTCGCATAATGTGGGTGAAACTCCCATGATGTTTTTATTTTATTTTATTTGGTGGGGTTTGCGGTGGAACTTCAGTTGGCAATTTATTCTCATGTCTGGCTAACACGAATGTATGAATGTTAAGTAGCTCTAGCGGTTTTTGCGAGGCGAATTTTAATTGCGTTCATTTCATTTGTACTCGTTTACATTTTGTTTGCGAGAGACCAACACGATTTGATGCCATTTTGGTGACCCTTCGCGCTGGGTCGAAGGCTGTAGCTGAATTCCATTAGGCGGGTTGCGTTGAATCCACAAAGTCTCCATTTCAGTGTATCATGGATTTTGGCGTCGTTTAAAAATATCATCGCCTTTCAGTCAAATCATTCTTACTTACTTCCGGCGCTGTTCTCAACAAAATTCATTGAAAATTCGTTTTCCAACCACCTGGTTTTTTTAATGATTAGTCTCAGCTTTTTATTTTAATTCTAATTCTAGCACACATGCCGAATAAAACACAGTATTTTCTAATATTTTTTAAAACTCTTGTTTTCCGTGAGAATTATAAGATAAAGTCACGGCGTTGGTGTCGCAGCAAGCGATTTTTAAAAACAAAATTAGGATTCCTAAACGTTTGCCAAATTTAAATATCTGATCTCTCTCTCTTCATAACGAAAATATATTATCTTTTTATTTTATGAAATGACAATCAAAGGTATTAATTGAATAATAATAATTAGCAATTCAGGATTTAGTGTGGAAAATGTCGCTGGCATCACTGGTATCACGTGATTGGCGCACGTGAGAACGACGACAGCGCCATTTTGGTCAAGTGGAGACGCCATCTTGGAATTTTCTTTTTAATTAATGACTATGCTTAGAACTTCAACGACTCGTATCTCGAGAAATACTCAAGATGGAGATCTGAAGTAAGTTGCACTCAAATACAAATTTGAGGAACTATCTACAGCTCAAATTTGATTCGATTTTGTTTGTAAACAAGGAACGACATACGGAATTATAATACAGATTAAATATTGGTGGCGTGCGGTTAGCATTTGAGGAATTTATTTTAACGAAAAGCATATTCGTATCTTCTGGATATCAAATTTGTTAAGGTGGTCCTGGACTGTGTCCACGAGGAATACTTCCCAACTTTAATAAATTCGTTGCGGCGTATTAAGGAATTCCTCATGGCACGCCTCACGCGATGATGAGGACTAGAGTTGGTTTAAGGTTCAGGAGAAGGCTGGCAGTTCTGTTATGGGTCATTTAAACCGGAGGATCTTGGTCGTCCAGTAGTTGCATTTAATATAATATACATTGAGATTTTTTCTCGTCCACATCCCACCTGTCGCCTTTCTCTTGACTAAACCAGGTAAGTTAATCGAGATAGTAACCGCAGTCAAATAGTGATAAGGGAAGAAAAAAATCGCGCCAAAAATGTAAATAAATATCCAGAGTGCATTGCCTTCGTGCGTTATAAGACATTCGGGCTCGGGATAGGCCTTGTGGTGTGTGTCCAGTCCATCGAGACGATGACCGGGACAACGTCACTAGCGCCGTCTTTTGCCTGACAGCAGCACTACCTGTCTTTGAGCCTACCCTTAACTGAGGATTTGGTGGCGATTAAAAAATTGACGTGGAATCCATGAAATCGCCAAAACCACTTCCGGTTTGGACCAGTCGCAGTCGTTTAGCCAAAATAATTGAAATGGAATGGATGAGTATGACTCTTGGTCGTTCAGTACGTGGGATGGCGCCACGTTTCGTGGTCAAGTGCTTTTGGAAACTCATTGTGATTTTCTACCCACTACCGGATACACGTTAAGAGGCATGACCAGTGGCCAGCAAAAAAAAAGAAATAAGCAAGTAGCCGTGGTAATGGCGCCAGAGAAAATGAAGACCGGGGAAAAAGTGTGCGGTAACTCGTTTAATTAGACGACATTTAAGAATGTTAGATTCGGATCGACCTCGCGAGCGATAGAGCAGGAAAAAAAAGTGAAATTCTTCGAGAAACGCTCTCAATTTTTCTAGTAGTTAGCGCAACGGATTAGTAGACCCGTGATCGCGGGGTTCAATTCCCGGCCGAGACCTCTATGGAATTTTTCGGTCGAATGAAATCCCAACGTGCGCCCTTTCTTCGAAACGATTTGTGTCTGTACGATATCTGGGTACACCTTAAAGATCCCCTACCTAGTACAACAACTTCAGGTTAAAATCGAATTAATCAAAAAAAAGTTCATCCACACCAGTCTATGTGTCAAGATCAATCGGTTGACCATCCGCAGCCACCGCATCGGAAATGACCTCTTAAATGACCTCTGCACACAGCTCGAGCCTGATCCAGTTGTCGTCAGTGTGTTGTCAGGTAAAAAGGTAATTAGGCCTAATGACCATGGCTCGTGTTCTCAGTTTTTGAGATAGGCCAAACGTTGACTCTCGTAGAATTTTCGAAAAACAAGGCACTGATTGTTCGAATGCTTTCGGGAAATTCAAAGGCCAGAAGCGGCGGCTCAGCGACTGATCTGGGCGCAGGGGTTTTGTTAAACTACTGAGTTGATTATCGTCCTCTCTCTCCCCATCATCCCCATCAACCCCATCAACCCCTCCACCCCCTCTCCTGGACCATAGAGATAAGTCGTTAAACTGCCGAGTTTGTCATCATCTTTTTTATTTACAGAGAACAACAACTGACAAGATGAGTTCCCGACCAAAAATGCAAATGTGTTGATTATCTTCTTCTTCATTAGAGGTTACAGGTTTTTCATTCAGTACATGACTGGTTCCGATAACTTTGAACATGTCTGGACTTTAGGAATACATTTTAATTTGTGTTTGTGTTTGTGTTGGGTCTCTTAAGGAACCGATATCGATATATCTTAATGTCCGGATTGTGTATGGTATGGATTTGGAAACCGGAACAACGATTGATTTGTTTATATGGATTCCTCGTATCTGGTTTTCATGATGGTGTCCCGATGAATTCCAGATGTCAGTTAACGATTTAGGAAACATGTCCGGAACATGTGTGGACACGTCCGGAAATGATTTATGGAGAGGCGACCAAATCCATATTTGTTTCGTGTCAGGTGTGCCGTCAGAAACACCGCCGAATCCTTTCTATTCGACAATTTAATTTTTTCAAAAAATCTGTTAGATTATTTTTTTCAATCTTCTCCAACTTTGAATGTTGCGCGAATTCGTGCCACGGCGCCCCGAGCGAATAATAATAAATTTAAAAAACCGTTTCTCACGTTTATCCGGATTCAGTGTCTGCTCGGAATGAAATATTTCTCGTCTTTGATAGGTGTGAGTGTGTACGTGAATTTATGGGATACATTAGGTGAATCTATCGCCGTTCTATAACCTTGAAAATACATCGTGACCACCCACAATTTGATGCGACCGTTGATGAAAAATCGTCTGGACGAAGCCATTCGATTCGATGCGGTGGCATTGACATTGGCATTTGCCGTGTCTTGTGGCCTCCCAATTCCTCCCGTAGAAAAAAGGAAAAGAGACCACGAACACTTTTGGCAAGTCTCTCACTCTCAAGATCACCAACAAGCAACTGAACTTTTAAAAAAACCTCTCCAGTCGCCGTCCACCGGGCTGACCAAGATCGAGGCGCCCTCTGGCGGTCAGGTAGAGCCGCTCATCGTTGTCACTCCTATCTCCAGACTGTAGGCTGTATAGAGAGACGCCTCGAGAATCCGATTACGTTACCATTGCGTAATCGATTAGCTCGGAACAGTTGTGGTGGACACGTGTTAGCGATTACTGGCGGCGAAGGCGACCCCGAGGACGTCACTTTTCATGGCCAACGATTGTTGAGAAACAATTATTGCAATAGAATCTCCCCCTAACGGAAATTGCACAAAACGATTAAATACTAATTTTAATGTGGATTTGAAAAATTATAATTTTCTAAAATGGTGACAAAAGATGGTCAATCGGTGTTCGGTTCATCAGCATGCTTAATCTAATCAATGCATGAGCATGCAGGGTGCGTTTAGATTTTAGAACAAAATCGGCGAATCCGTGCTGCTCGTTCTCCAATGTGGATTCGCCCATCTGAAATACGCACGTGAATTTCAAATCACGTGACGGAGAAGGAGTTGGAGATGGATGCGGGTGCGTTTTGATATTGGAACAAGAGAGACGAGTCCGTGCTAGGACAGGGACATTCTGTTCGTTCTTGAATGGCGATTCGCCCCTTTTCGAAATTACAGTGGCTTGCGTTTAGGCTTTGGAACAAAATTGGTGAATTCGTAGTGGAACAGGAATTGCTCGATCGTTGTGGAATGGCAATTCAACCGTCTGAAATTTGCACGTGAATTTTTAAAAAGCACGGGTTGGACAGGGGGTGCGTTTTATTTTCAATATCTTTCAGCCACATGATCTGTATTTCGGGGAAAGAGTCTGCGATCTCGAAAGCACATCTGCCCCATTTATTCCCAATTTCCAATTCAGATTTCTCAACTATGGTTTGCCGATTATTTTGTCAGTAATCGTTAGCGGTCGTTCGATTAACCGGAGTAATCGGATTCTAGCAGGTGGATACCTGTTGTCTCGCGCCAAGTCACACCACACACACACACACACACACACACATGAGAGTCCAAACATTACCAGGTGTTTTTTCCCCCTTCACTTTCACCTATCGGATAGAACGCGCGCGCGCACATGTAGACACACAGAGTGAATGGCGGCGCGACGGTAGCGCTCCTGGCGTCGAATAGCGAATGACGTGGGACCACCGACCGCGGCGGCGCGAGTGCGGTGTGTCGCCGGATGGCGGCGCTCCACCAGTATTTAAAGCGTGTAGCAAATTGCCATTGAACTCATTTTAACAGTGAAAAGTTGACGGTCAGGGTCGTGAAAGTTTTTGGCGGGACGTTCGAGGAACGAATCTGGTGGTTGGAGCAAGAGAAAAGAGAGATCGAGGAACCATCATCATCATCACCGGTGAAAAATTGTGCGGAAACCGTTCGGGGAGTTGTTTGTTCAACCCCTTGAAGAACGGCCGGAGTTTTTTAATCCTCCGAGTCGAACGAAATATTTTAATTTTCCGGAATTCGTCGTCATTCCCCGGCCCGAAAACTTGGGATTTAATGAAACTAGGGAAGAGTTTTGATTAGCGAAAAATCGTTATTTGAAAAAGTCGACGCCCGGTCATCGTTTTCGAAGAACTGTATATTTTTTACCAGCTGCTTATCTCCTCACACTTAAGATTGTTGTTGTCTCGGCAAAAGTTCTCGTTGCTCAAAGGAATACTTTTTTCATTGTCGTTGAACACTTCGTGACCAGGTAAGAAGAATGAATTTCTATTTTTATTTCTACAATTGTTTATTGGGATTGCTCTGGAGGAGAATTTTTTTAATATGTGCATCACTAGAATATGACCATTAGCAAAGTATTGTGGGAAATATTATTTTTAGTTAGAAATTGGAATCAATGTTTGGAGTTTTTAAGATGTGTTTAAAATGTTCAGCCAGAAGAAATTAATTAGCTTCGGGTTGCTTAGCTTCAGATTGTTGGGATAATTGAAAATATTTGAAAAATTGATTGAAATATCAAATTCAAACTGTGAAATTTCATGTCATCATTAATCAGTTCAAATTTTAAAATATATTCCAAAAATATCAGTTCGAATTTTAAAATATATTCCAAAAATATTGCACCACACAACATTAAACTCGATTTGAAATTTGGATTTCGGTTAAAATCACGATTCATTAAAGATTTTCAACAATTCCAAAGATTTTAAAGAGGAAAAAATACTCTTTTCAAATAAGAAATGTACATTCCGGTGTTTCAAGTTTGACGCTTTAATTTTGAATTCCTCAAAATTTATGAAGAATTAGTTTGAACTGAAACGATGAAAAATGTTTCCTCTAAATATTATAATCCAATAAGGGTTGTGTCAAAAACAAGCAAATTTCAAGTTCAAATCCGTTCTTGATTTGATTTATAAAAAAAAATTAATCCTTTATAATTTGTAGTCGATATAAAATTAGCCGCATTTCCTTAAGTTACATAACTCGATGGCATCGAAAAATGAAAATACTCAATTTATTTGTCGCCAGAAGGTTACCTCTGATGGACCTGGTCAAATTGTATTGCAATAGGTGCACTTTTGAACAGCCGTAGAATGTTTCCCCATCCCCACCTGTTTTATGCCAATGCCATTTCAAAGGTTAACTATATTCAGAATGGCTCGGAGGCCAGCCGTGATGCCTCAAAAATCTATTGTATTGAAAGTAATTTATTCGTAGGAGAGGAATTTTTTTTTTCGGTACTCAAAGTGGCATTAGGTTATGTAACCGCTCGTCTTTACGAGTTTCAAACATTCACTGTTAAAGCTGTTGGTGGTTTAATGAAAATTTGTTGTTGGTACAATTGTTACATATGTTATAGGATTGTCGGATGTGGATTTTGTAATTCGCTTGTCTTAAAAGAGTCTGTCAAAGCCGCGTTGACGTAAAGATGGATGATTAGTCTTTTTTGAAAATGTGTGAATTTAGAATAATTTTTACGTATACTTCGGAGTATTTTTTAATGTAAATGTGTTATTTCTTATGTCAATATTTTTTTAAATTGCCATAAATTTTGATTTGTGATTATTGTTAGTCATCTGCAGAGGATTATTTGATTTTGATTTTTTAAAAGCATTCGACACTTCCCATTTAAAATATCGACAAATTCGTCGTTCTTCATTTTATTATTTTTTTGTGTTGCGCAATTAATTGTTAGTCGATAGACAATAATCAAATAATTGGACAATAATTGCTGTGTCGCACTGCAGTGGATTATTTCATTTTGATTTTTTAAAAGCGTTCGACATTTGCCATATAAAAATATCGCCAAATTCGTCGTTCTCCTTTTCATGTTTACTGCAGGATTTATTGTTAGTCGATGGACAATAATTGCTATGTCACACTGCAGTGGATTATTTCATTTTGATTTTTTAAAAGCATTCGACACTTCCCATTTAAAATATCGACAAATTCGTCGTTTTTATTTTGATTATTTTTTCCACATTTTAATAAGGAGGTTTATTGGTAGTCGATGGAAAATATTCGAACATTCGTGTGTCGCCTGCAGTGTTATTTGATTTTGATTTTTTAAAAGCGTTCGACATTTGCCATATAAAAATATCGCCAAAATCGTCGTTCTTCTTTTAATTTTTTTTGTGTTCATTTTTATTGCTGGATTTATATAGTTAGTCGATGGACAGTAATCAAATAATTGGACAATAATTGTGTTGCACTGCAGTGGATTATTTATTTCATTTTGATTTTTTAAAAGCATTCGACACTTCCCATTTAAAATACCGACAAATTCGTTGTTTTTATTTTTATTCTTTTTTCCGCCTTTTCATAGGGAGGTTTATTGTTAGTCGATGAACAGTAATCAAATAATTGGACAATAATTGCTGTGTCGCACTGCAGTGGATTATTCCATTTTGATTTTTTAAAAGCATTCGACACTTCTCATTTAAAAAATCGACAAATTCGCCGATTCTCGTTTGTTTCAGTGCGGAATTTTTTTCTCGGAATGCGTGTAATCACCATGGTTGTAATGAGCACATTGTAAATAGGCAAAAAATTAATATTTTGAACCCAAATGGAATTTGTTTAGCACTCTATGATATTACCACATTGAATAGTAGATATCACTAGGATATTCTGCACCGGCATATTTTCACCAGTTTACTCCCGGGAAATCGATTAAACGAGAGCCCGCGGTCCGGGATTTGAACCCGAGAATGCCCCGGTCAGGAGCTGGGCCTAAAGCTCGGAGCACTTTCGCTCCAACAAATTGGTATTGGAATTTGGTCCAGAACCACAAATGTTTAAAGCTGAGAGAACTCATTATTAATACAAAAATTGACAACTGCCGCTCACTATTTCGGTGACGTGCTTTGACCTTGGTAATTATTTTCTTACTCTCCCTTCTAACATGAAAAACACTTCCGAAAGAATTGTTCCATTTTTTTCCTGTTCAATCCGGCGCCGGGCTTTTGTCAATGCTCGCGTAATAAAGGAAATCCGCCAAAAGCGATACATGTATTTCGAATCGTCCTCATTATGAAAGGCGGCGTCCATATTGTACGCGTCGTTGCCCTTTAATAGCCATTTAAAAAAAAAGAGCGCTCTTCTCTCGTTGAGGGTTTCAGTGTGTGCAGCGCAACAAATTCAACCGTTCAAACTGCCCCCAAGATCACGGAGCGCTCGCGGAAACCAGGTCTCGGTCAGGGACGTACGTTCGCCGGCGCTGCCGGGTTCGAGAGCGCCCGCAGACAACTTGTTGCTGCTCGCTTTCATCCGCTCCATCAGCCAGCCGTGTCTGCTCTGCTCTCTCTCACACGCTCTCTGGTTGCCAGGGCAACGGCGCCAGGTAATTGGACTCCTGACAAGGACGTTTCTTTGCCTCCAGCTAATGAGACTGGCGAGAGGAGAGGTGCGATCGTGATGGCGCCGTTTTACTCTGACGGCCGAGGCGACATCTAGTGGCGGTTGACTGAAACGCACGCACTTGATGGCCCTCTGGTTGCTGTTTCGGAGAATCAGTTGGATCGTTGCATCCTTTGTGTGACAATTCCAACCCTTCTGATTTTGCTTATCTTTATTATTTTTTTAAATATCTTTTGGTGGTTTACGTTGTCGATCCAGTTCGTCGATCCTCGCTCCATAAAGCCAAGAAATCAGTGATTCATGGGGCTGAGCGCTCCAACAAAACCATAAATCGTGCTTTCGGGAAGTTGCACAAATGGAGCAAATAATCTGATTTTCATCGATCCATTTTTTAACTGAACGCTCTGAGCGCTCTCGAAATTTGCACGGACGGCAATGGCACCACGTGAGAGCGCTGCCTAGCGCAGAATAGAGCGCTCAACGGTAGCTCGTTTTATCAGACTTTGCATGGTATTCCCACTTTTTTCCAGGACAAACGTCTGAAAAAATGAGCGCCACGGAGCGCTACACTCGCGCTTTGCAATGCTCTCGCGTGATGCAATTGCCGTCAATGCAAATGTCGAGAGCGCTACCAACGCCCAGTAGATCAACGATAATTATTTGTGTATTTTACATTGACCCTGATTTCAAAGTGTGGAATGACAACAACAAAATTGTGGAGAATGAAGAATATTTCTAGAAGCCAGGATCGACGATTAGGTTCTTTGGTTGGAACTGTTATCTGGTTTGCTTGGTTGGAACTGTTATCAGGTTTACTTGGTTGTCTCGTAAAATCGACGACGTCATGCTTTTGATGTGGAAACGCCATTTTTTAAGTTTTAAGCGATAGGGAGATTACCCAACATTTGGTAGCGATTGTTTTATTATGTAATATTGAAAATTGAGATCTGAAATTCCGTCTCTAGCAAATTGTGGTTGGTCTACTGAGGGTATGTTAAATTTTATGCTACTTTATTGAGCCGTTCGAGAGTTAGTCTCCGAACAGGAAAATCAGATTCTTAGTTTTATAGTATAGGATAATCTGGTACAATTCTTTAATGAATGTGGTATGAGAAATTGTATTGTAAAAACCAAAGTGTCGTTTAAGTTCATCTGGGCAGGCGAGCATCGCGACGAATATGTATGCCGCGACTCTTCCGTCAGAATCGCCGCAGTCCTCAGGAGAAAGTTCGACATTTTGCCGCTCGGTTGCGCGGCTAAACAGTGACGAGGGTCGATCGTACCATTGAGATTCCTGTGGCCCAATTCCACATACTCATAAATGAAAACCTAAGCAACGGAACAAGGACGGGGAGGGGGAGAGAAACCAAGAAAGAGAAAAGAAAAGTCTGACGGTTTCGACCGAGTTGGCCCCGCTACAGTGGCCACGCATCGTTAGATGAACAGAAGTGAAACTTACTTTCGCGACTTTGCCAAACGAGAATCACGTTTCTCTTTCCTTTATTTTTTTCTTTTTCTTCTTCTTGATTTACCAATTCGTCACCCCCACTTTATTCTCGCCAAAAGTTCGCCAAGAAAAGAAAAGAGAAAAAAAACAGGATGGCTTTCTTTTTTCTTCTTTTGTTTTTTTGCATCGACTCATGCAATTAACGTTCCTCATTGTTTTCGTTTAATTCGCCCGAAATGTTCGACACAGGTTCGTTGCCTGGATGTACATGTATCGTAATGACTTTCCAAAAAGAGATGGAGGAGGATCGTCAAGAAGAAGTGACACTGGTCGTGCCCATAAATGTGACACTGTTGATTCTGGTTGACTGAACTTGAGCCACAACAGGTGATGAGACTTGACAAACTTTCCGAAAACCGAAAAAGTTCAAATCCACAACAGTTCGTCTATAAATAAATAAACACAAAAAAAGCAGCACTGTTGCCTACTAACCACACACACACACACACACACGACAGAAGACAAAAGGTCGACCCGTTTCTGAAGACAACTCTCAACGCCTTCTGTCACTTTTACTAATCCGATATTGTTGTTGTTGTTGACTTACCAGCGGGGGAGAGTTGCGATTGTGGTAGCGAAAGGTGTTAGATTGGTCGGTTTTACGGGTACATGTGATCTCGACTGTTGTTGACTCGAGGTCATGGTCATATTCTTCATAGTTCGTCATGTTCTTTGAATACGAGAAAAAGTGAAGCTCCTAGAGATGCGAAGTGAGGATGATTGAAGGCTAATCAGTCAATTGTCGTTCGAATTTAACACTGGTAAAAGGTCTAGAGTAGAATTAAGTTTTTTTATTCGTGGCAATGTGGCAATTTTTGACTTGAGGTCACCTTGTCTAGGCCCCAGACCTTGGCGAGAATCTTTAACGTGTTGCTCGAACGCTTTACTTTTCTTCCAAAGGATGACGCTCGTAGTTGTTTCTTTTTTTTGGAAGTTTCTCTTGCCTTGTAGCATCAATCATGACGTAATTCATCATTCCACTTGGTGCACCACTGATTCTGGTGTTTGTTTATGAGGGTCAGGTTAAAAAACCATTCGTTTTCAATTTGCATAATTTGGAGAATTGGTCTCCCCTAGACTCGCTCTTTCATTTGTGATTGAGTTTTAATTACCTGTTTATTTATGTTTTTTTTGTATTTTTTCGATTTAGAAAAATGCGCTCAAGGGGGAAGCTGAGGGCTTTTGCAGCCGTCTTAGGACTTCTCTACATACTCCTGTTGGACCCCGCTTTCGTAACGTCAGGTAAGTCAACGGTTTTAACAATATTAATAAATAATAAAAACAGATTTAGCTCTGACCTTTTTTTAATTAAGATAAAATGGTCGACATTTTGAAAATCACCCGATTGTCGATTGATGGATTTATGGATTGGAAGTTTGCAATCCGAATGCCTAGAGGACACCGATGTATATTTCAAAATTCGAGTCTTAGTGGTCTCCTATATAATAAAACACTATTTGTGAGAAACGGAAGTATACAGTTGCACTCGCCCGCCACTAGAGGGCATTTGTTCCATTCGATCCTCTTACTTTGCGTATTTACTTTACTTTGCATACGTCCCCCCCGCTACATGTGTGACGTCAGCGTACACAGAACCACCATTTGTGTGACGTCAGAATCCACCGCTTGGGTTCGAGAGAGAGAAAACCCAGGCCACATGTGTTCGCGCAAGTGGCAACTTATTTTGTGAACACGAAAAGGAAACTTTATAGAATTTAATTTCTTCAAAATTGCGCGTCATACTCAATAAACAAAGATTCAGGAGTTTCACTGGAAGGTCGAAATTGTGGCAGCGCCATCTAAAGGGGCGTGCGTGAACTACTGCTATTCGCCGTTTTCCCGACTTTCCCGACAAGTTGGCATTGTTTTCTTTTTTAATTTTTCCTTTTCAGAGTATTTTTTGTTGTTGTTTTTGAATGGGAATTTTTATTTTTTGAAGCGCGCGTGGCATAATTATTGCTGTCTCGGCGCCAGGGCCACAAATGCCTAAGCGAAAGTGAAAGCGGGATATGAGATAATAGGGCTGGGAGTCGGACAACCATTGTTATTAGGTTGGCTCAACTTGGCTGGAGGAGTTGATGCACGTAGTTCAGTATGGGTGTTCGCCTGCCCTCAATGAATCCCGCTAAAAATTTCATGCAGATTTTACACGAGAATTATAATACCTTAATCGTCGAACCTCACATTTGAGCCGCCGCCGCCGCCGCCAGGGGGCGGAATGCAATCCGAATCGCGCTTTTTACTAATCCCGAACTTCGACTAATCCGGCCGACGTTTTATTTCTTCTGATATTTTTAATAAGACAGTCTGCATTGTTATCTCTCTTTTTTTCAATGTGGGTGGTGACGTCATTCTACTGGAATTTACAAAATATCACGCTAGTTCCAAACAAGATAGCGCTGTAAAGCTATAGCGTGATATATAATCAATTAACTTTATTCAGAAACACATTTTATCACTGTAGCTAGAGAATTCAGCCGTCTCGAGATATAACGTCATGGCAATGGCGCCAAAATACGAGGATTTTTAAATTTTATTATTGACAATTTAAAAATCCAATCCGTTCAAAATGAAAAAAAGATTTGCTTTCTATCCTATTTATGATTGTCTAAAAAACTATCTGCAGTGAATATTTGGACTCTCGGGAATAGGTGAAAATGAAAGGCACTGGTAGCACTGGTAGCACGTGGCACGCTTTCATCGTCAGCGCCATTTTGGTCAAGTGGAGGCGCCATATTTGAATTTTCCGATGCAACGATGACAACTGTTGAAACTTCAACTACTCATATCTCGAGAAATACTTATAATAGAAACCTCGTATAACTTGCGCTCAACTACAAATTTGCAGAACTATCTACTGATCAAGTTTTATTCCATTTCGTTAAGCCGTTCATGAGTTATATCATCTAGACGGACGCATAAAACTTACAAGTTTAACGACAAACTTCGCTGAAGGGCGGCGCTGATGTTGCCTCTCATGTTGACCATCTTATATCCAATATGAAACATTTTGAAATCGCGTAATCATTCGGTATGCCTATTCGCTCACAACAATCACCAAGAGAGGTTAAAAACCTCGGTAGGTTTCCGAGTATTGGAGAGGGGAGGATTCGGCGGTTTCTTTTTTGCGTCTTCGTCTTCTTCTCCATCGCCGAATCTAATTTGTTTGCCAATTGCATTCGCGCTTCTTTTGCTCTTCCGAAAATAATTAACGTCAGTAAGTCACGGAATGGAAAATTGTGTTCGTGAAAGAGGAAACTTGTTTTTTAAAAAAAATTCTTTTAAAATTGTTTTCGTCGTCCTTCCTTTTGTCGAAATGAGCTGATCGTGACCTCCTTGGTGCGCACCTATTGGCCAACCGCGTTTCGTTCAGCTTCATCTTCACTTTGCAATTTTTGAAGTACTTAAAGTTGAAGTCCACTGAACACAAACAACGAACTGTAAGATCTAAAAATGAATATCTAATTGGATAGACAATTGGAGATTCAGTGAGGAGTTTCAGTTTTTTTCAGGGATGATCAATTCTGATCTTGGAGCTTTCTTGATTTTGGGTTCAGATTGAGCTTGAGACTTCCAAAAATATATTTAGCAATCAGCGTATGAAAAAATCTCTTCCGTATTAGTTCATTGGCTTCCCACTTATTTTTTTGTAATTCATTTCTCCATTTATAATCTGTTAACCATAAATCTATACTTGTCCATACATCTCTGGTCGAAGACTCGGGAGTGAGGTCACAGTAAAAAAACAACCCCACACACAATGGCCACATGTGTTGTATACAGAGGTAATTACAGCCGCATTAGCTCGAAGAAGTTGACCCACCGTCGATGTGTTCTTACTTCTTAATAAGTTGAGAAAGGCTGACGTCACGTTTTTTCATTAGACCACTTTTAAGGTGGCCACCAAGTTGGGGCCTCGGAAACGAGTACCGCTTTCGTTGTGGCCACTCCCCAAACTCTGGAGGTGGCAGATCGTGATGACCTATGACCATAGGCCTGAAAACGGACTAATATAAAAACGCATTGATTTTTTTCTTGTCTGTTGGGGGGAATCTCGCACCACAATACGAGGAGGGATTTTTTATTTTTGGCCATCGTTTCTTTTGTAACATCAGTTTCTTTTGTAGTATGTTGTTCTTCTGTACGTGGGTGCCTCCGGGACACAGATGCTGCTCTGTGATTGGCGTCGGCGGTGTGTGTGTGTGTGCCCCCGGGAATCCCTTCTAAGAAGACACTCGTTAGGCCTGCAATAGAAATTATAAAGGAACCCTCGGAGGCACGCTTTATCCATGTATGCAAAGCAAAAATATCCGAAAGTTTCTCTTGTTGAGTCCAAATATAGCCTTCTAATCATTGTCGGCGACTTTCTACCTTTTATTTCCTTTATATCATCAACTTTCTCCTCCTCTTCCTCAGCCATCAATAAAGCCTGGTGCGCCGTTGCGACCTAACGCAATGTGTTTTAAATGACCACGCTCTCTCGCCTAATAATTACATCTTCAGAAATTTGAATTGTGCTTGAGATTTGGGCAAATTGGCCTTTCAGATCGCGACCGCTTTCCTGAAATACGGAATTGGTGTTCGAATTGTTTCGAAAGTTAAACGCATCCATTTCCAGCGCACGTGCACAATTCTCGAGCACATTTGAAATGGGCGAATTGTCATTCGAGAACGAACAGATCTTAGTCTAGCACGGACTCGCCGATTTTCTTTCAATGTCTCAACGCACCCTGCTCCAACAGACTTTGATTATATTATGTTTTTTAATATTGTTATTTTATTTTATTTTTATATTGAAAATATTATTCCGGTAATAGTATGTGGTTGGAACTGTATTCTGGTGTGCTTGGTTGGAACTGTTATCTGGTTTGCTTGGTTGTCTCGAGAAATCGACGACGTCATGCTTTTGATGTGGAGAAGCCATTTTTTAAGTTTGAAGCGAAAGGGAGATTACCCAGAATTTGGTAACGGTAATTTTAATACTAAATATTAAAAATCGAGATCTGATATTCCGTCGCTAGCGAATTATGATGACTTACTAACTTTATGTTAATTATTATGCAATTTCATTGAGCCGTTCGTGAGTTAGTCTCCAAGCATGAAAATTAAAATCTCTGTTTCATAATATAGGATAGATGTGGGGTGCGTCTGGTCATTGGGCATCCGTTTGACCGTTTCTGTTATCAAAGTTCTTTGTCAAAGTCGTGTAGCACCCGAAATTAAACCGCTTTTTGGGCATCTCGATGTAAATTTACGAGATGCTTATGACTGACCAAATTGGAATGGGCCACTAGTTCCATTGAGGCAAAAAGTGAGGTTAAATGTAACGTCACGTGAGGATTTGAACCTTAACCCCGGGTTTTCCGGTCCGGCGGAAGGTGACTTATTGGTGATTGGGTCTCAGGAGGATCTTAGGCCTACCTATTCGTGTATGTTCTCGAGTATTTACTGGGCCGAGGGAAAAACTGTCGGGTTAAATAACCCCGAGACTATGCCAGGAATGCCGGGGTGGGTGAAGAAAAGGGAAGAGGAGACGAAGAAGAAGAAGAAGAAAAAAAATCACCTGACGGGCGCTAATAATAACTTCGGCGTGTATATAGCCGTACAATTGCTACCTGGTGCGTGCTTATTCACTGCCTAATATAAAGGCCTTACGTGAACTAAAAGGTCCACTCCACTGGATGGCCCCCGGCGAAATCCCGAGAAATCATGGCCTGACGTGATGCTCCCTATATATAATGAGTCTGCGAAAAACGTGTAAGGATAACGTCCGTGCGTTGGCTACTCGTGAAATGATGACGCTGACGCAATTCGGCGAATTTCATTTCCCTCGGCTTTACAACTACTCATTTAAGGCAACTAGATCTCAACCGCAACGAATAAAGGTTATTAAATAATTTACGAGATCACCGAAAGCCAGTGGCGGCCATTTTTCTCTTCCTTTCATTACGCTTTCGTTTCGGACGTAGGAGGTGTTGAGTGTTATCGCAAACTCTCCATTAGTTTTGAGACCGCTTTTGCCAGCTTCAGAGAAGGTCATCATCCATCATAAATCTGGGTGTTGGGGGTATGGATCTATCGTCATTGGTTTCTTCTCTATACTTACCGGTTATTGGCTAGAAGGAAGATTAAGACGTAAACAAACTCGTTCTCTGTCGTTCGGTTTTGTTGTTGAAAGTCGTCATGAAAGGAAAAATTGATGTTTTAATGTTTTTTTGTTGCGTGCGGGTTTGCAACGGGTCAAGTCTTACGTTGTCTTTCGTAATTCTTAAAAATAAAGCCGACATAATGGGCAGCTTATGAAATTGTTATTTCAATGTACTTTTTGACGTAGAGTTACGTCATTGTCATCTACTAACATTTGGATCGTGCTTGAGATTGGGGCAAATTGGCCACCGAGATCGCGGATGCTTTCCCGAAATGCAGATTGTGTGTAGGAATGGTATTTGGAAGCCCAACGCACCCCCTCTCCAGCACGTGCTTCAAATTCTCGTGCATATTTCAGATGGGCGAATTATCGTTCGATGTTCTCGAACGATAATTACAACAAGAAAGTACTGCTTGTTCAGCAGTACTTTCTTGTTTTAGCAAGGACTCGACTCTCTTGTTCCAATGTCAAACGCACCCCTCTCCAGCACGTGCTTCAAATTCTCGTGCATATATTTCAGATGGGCGAATGGCAATTTGAGAATAAGCAGCACTTGTCGAAGCACAGACTCGCCTCTCTTGTTCCAGTGTCTGAGCGCGCCCTGGGTCCACATTTTCGTCTTTCAAATTTGATTCTCAACACCAAATTTCGTCATCTGCGCATGCGCACAAAACAGAATGAGTGGAATTTGGGATTGTGAGCATGCGCAGATGACGTAATTTGATGTTGAGAATCAAATTTGAAAGACCAAAATGTGGTTCCTGCTCAAGAATGAGTAACTAGGATGCTGAAACTGAAATGTGTAACTGAAAGAACTGTATGCCCTCTGTGCACAACAGTTATTGGTGCAATCTGGTGGCGTTCCAGAGTACCAGTTGATTCGTTGCAGTTACAGTAAATGGAAAAGCAAAACTAAAACGCGGTCACGTCACGCATAGGAAGTCAGATACGATAAGCGTCAGTTATAGACAAAGTGATTAAGTTTCATTTAGCGTTTCAATCGAATTATTGCGATTAAAAGCACAAAGCCATGACTATTACTCACGGATTTCATTGGTAACGAATAGGATTTCTGTACTCTAGTGTTGCTGCACCTTCTTAGTTCGAATCTGTTGGCGTCTTGGCGAGGGCGGAGTCCATCACTTCATCCACATGAAGGGTTTCAAACCAGGGTTGCTGAGCGTTAAGACAACTGACAGTGAAGTGGTGATGGGAGGAGGTGGAGGTTTCTCGGGTTGAGGTAATAGGGGTTAATGAGGAAAAAAAAGGTAATTGAATGTGGGTGGTTATAAATGGCGGGTGGCCAACCGAGGTGAAAGAATGAGGCGAAACAATGGTATTCGGATGGGAGACGTGTGTGTTCGAAAAACACCAGGGTGGGCTTTACGGGGCTGTTCGAAATGCAACGCTCATTTATTAAAATTAATTTTTAATGACGTCACACGAGCCGTCATGTGGCGCTCTTATCTGGAAATGAAAACGAAATATGCGCCGCCTAGCGTTAAAGCGCACGCAGCACGTAGACTACGATGTCTTATCTCCTAGAAAAAATATGACATTTCACACGAAGACCATACAAAATTGATGATGTCTGAATCAAATCGTTTTTCGAGGCCGTCAATAAGATGCCAATTCCGACGTTTCAATCGTTTTATTTCTCAGGAAATGATTTTTTGGACGTGGAAAAGAAAATGAAATTTTATGGAAATCTATTACGATTTTTTTTGGAAATCGCTTGACCGATTTGATCTTACATGCTTGGATGCTTGTTAATCGGTAATTCATATAGCTGAATGTCTGCGAATCGATTGTGAATGACCACAAAAAAATTCCAGCCACCTTTCCTGACCAATTGTTGTTTCCGCGCCATTACTTAGCCGGCGTTCGTCGGGATTTCGGGGGCGTTGGGAATTTCGGAGGCGTTCGACCGGTGCATCGCCCCCAAGCGCAACTACCTACCTGCTCCCCACCAATCCCTCATCAACACCACCCCCACTCGCTTTTGCCAGCCATTGTTATCAATTCTCTTTCTCTCCAACCCTGGAGCAATTCAGCTCGCATCAAATGGCCGCAAATTCTCAAACAAAATCTTTCCCAAATCGCGTCCAATCTGATCAATCGAAAAACGAAATTCGGAGATCACGAAGGCACGACATACGTCCGTCTGCATTTTTTCTTTCCTAGTGTGTTGTCTACCGTCTGCGTCTCAATTTTTTCTTTTCATTTGAAACGAAATATTGTTCTTTTCTTCATTTCATTTGGCGTCAAAATTGTTGCCGCGGCTAAGATACTAGTTACATTGGTCGGTCATGCTTGAGCAGGGTGCGTTAATACATTGGAACAAAATCGTCGAGTCTTTGCGCGTTGACCGTTATTGCTCGTTTTCAAATGGTCATTCGCCCATCGTAAATGTGCACCAGTTTTAAAACACGTGCTGCAGAGGGGTGCGTTTATATTTTGGAACAAGAGAGACGAATCCGTGCTAGGACAGTAGAATCTTATTCGTTTTCGACCGGCAGGAAATTCGTTCCTTTTCGAATATGCTCGAGAATTGGATAGGGGCGCGTTGGGCATTGGAACAAGAGAGGCGAGTCCGTTCTAGAAGAGACCACTGCTCGTTCTCGAATGGCAATTCGACCAAATCAAATTTTCGCTCTTTGTTTTCAGATTTTGAGCATTTAATTTAGCGGTGATTATCAGGACGCCTTCCTTCACTATTTATAAGTTTCGAATCAGAAAATCAAAATTTCAGTTTTGACAATTGGGACACAAATTTAAGACACATCAATTTTTGGCTGCTCTTGATCAGCATATTCAAATAAATTGCCGGTGCTACGTGTATTTGACAGACAACAGAACGTTTGTCCAAGATGGCGGCCATCTTGTCTCACACCTTTCTGTTGTTCTGTTTCTGTTGGCGCCGGCGGCAAACTGGGTTCAAAGGTGTCGTCCGATTATGTTCGGGCTGGAGAGGGGGTGGGATGGGTTGGTGAGGGGGGAGTGAACCCTCCCCCCTTTCGGGATTCGCCGTTGAAGCGGGTTCAGTGACATTTTGATGGAAGCTGCGGCCATCCTCCAGAGACCCTCCGTGTCCACCGAGTTACTCTCCTGTCTGTGCTGCCAATCCGATGCCGGGCACACGGGACACTTTCGACGGCATGATCTTTTCGCAGATTACCGAACGTTTCGCAGATAGAGCCCCGTTGAGAGCTCAACTGCTGAGATTGAGATACAATAGATCGAACGCTTTCTTTATCTTCTAGAATTACGTAACAATCTGGCTGCGAGACATTGAGGAACTCTTGTGAGTTTTTTTGGGTGGTCTAAGGATGGTAAATGTATAGACGTTGTTGCCGGCGGCTAGGCCAGAATAATATATGCAAACATGCATGGTCGGGAGGGGTGTTGTTCAGTGAGTTAGACAGACAGAAAAAAGGAAGATGAGACGAGAGGAGAAGAAGAAAAAATGAGGGTTGATGGCAAACACAGCAAATTGCCCTTGCTAATGAGTACTTGATTGTGTTGCGCATAGACCAGTCTGGAAATGCCTACCCCCGGCCACTTACCCAATGCAAACTTAGTATTCCTTTTTTTTGGTGGGGGGGGGTGGAGGGGAGGAAGAGACTAATCCGGATGTTTCTGTAGTCCTGGCTTTCGAACGCAAGTCGTTTCCAACCTCTGATGGTCCTATAGATAGATAGATAGAAGATCTTCAATGCTTTCGATCGAGTAGAGCTTCCTGTAATTGATGCAGGCATAGTCTTCTGATGGTCCTATAGATAGATAGAAGATCTTCAATGCTTTCGATCGAGTAGAGCTTCCTGTAATTGATGCAGGTATAGTCTTCTGATGGTCCTATAGATAGATAGAAGATCTTCAATGCTTTCGATCGAGTAGAGCTTCCTGTAATTGATG
>JAQGBY010003138.1:0-20260 GCA_034698785.1 Mycogona germanica
GAAAATATATTAAAACTGAGGGATAGGGCGCGTGCGCCGAATGTGGGTATGCGCCCTATCTGCGCGACTTTACGGTAGTATTTTAGTCACCAAAAGAAACTTGGAATTCACATATTGTGAACCAAAAAGTGCGAGAAATAGAACACTTTGAAACATTTTGAAATCCTGATAAGAGGAAAATCTATCTTGCCTTGCATCGATCGACTAGCCCAAAACAATTTTCAAATCTCGAGCATTTTGGGATAGTATATTAACAAATCAACACCCTGTATTTTTAAAAAAATGTTGTAAAAGTGTAGAGCTATAGAAAACGAGGCATTCGCTAAAAACGGCCAACAGGTATATCCTATAAATTACACTTGGGTAAAAAGTTTTCTATGAACCTGATTTCAAGTCTAGTTGCCGGAGGTGCCGTGCAGAAGACAAAAAAAAACATCTTCTGTGTGTTGATGGCGCCAGTTCGTCCTATCGTCCACGGAGATGAGACTATCGTTCGTCGGTAAAGAAAAAAATTCTGCTCACCTGGCGCCTTAAACTATTTTAATGACGTGCACGCTGCGTGTATCTGAAGGAAGATACACGTCGTTGATAAGCTGTAGGAGATAGACATGGACCAACATATCTTCCTAAGACACCCAGTCCGCATAAGTATTTCGTAAAATTTTCATCATCTTTTGGTTCGAAAAGTGTTCTCACTCCAGTTCCAAATTTCCAATGAAACCTTCATAAACGAGCGCGCGTCCCAAATCAATGATTGATTGTTTCATGGAATAAAACATGGAATCTGACGTCATGTAACCATTTACCCTTGGAACATATCACGTTTTGCTGCATGTCAACCACAAGCAAGCTCAGTCAGTGAGTATTACGACTGTTCGGAAGCAATTTGTTTTGTTAGTTTGTGCCCGTTTTAACCAAATCTTTTTTCAGAATCTTGGTAAAGTCGATCGTCTTAGTGGTGGTCTCAGGAGGATTCTTTATTGCTTGGACAAAAGTTTTTTGTTCTTTGGTGATCTCACCGCACGGGTCGATTCTGGTGGGCAACTTTCACGTAATTTTCTTTGGCGGACAACCTTGCAAGGTTGCGAATCGTATAATGGGGGCCAATGTGTCAAAATACTGAACTTTTTTCTGCATCGATGAAACATTGTATTTCGGAATAATTCATGTGGCATGGCCTACTTTTTTCATTTCTTTTAAGACATGATATTCTTTGCTGATAGTTTTCACTGAAGAAAAGACTAACTTTGCCCAATTTCAGTTTTGCTTTTTTTTACATAAAATATGTTTAGTCATGTACCAAGAGGTGATATATTCAATCAAAGGACCTTAGCTTGGACCCTGTTCCACCTTTTGCGCATATAATTTACTTTGTAAGGTATAGCTTTGTTACAGTAGCATCTTCAAAGATATTAAAAATGGGAACAACGGGCGAAAATGCTACCTAAGATGTTCGAACACTTGACTGTGCAAGCAATTTGTTCGCGACCACTTGACGTGAATTCGTTTAATTGCAGCAGGTGCTTCCCCGTCCACCTTTTGCGCATATAATTTACTTTGTAAGGTATACATAGCTTTGTCAAGGCCCTTTCTGACAATCCTGCCTGCTCGGATGTTTGCACTTGTGAATTATCACTGTATGGCGCTGTCGTTATATTTTGGCGCCTACGACATTTTGTTACAATTGACCGTTTGTACCATTCGAAAAGGTACCAGAGGGCGCCACACACACACACACTTAGGGGCAGACAGCCAATAGTCGACATGCGGTGTGGTCCTTCGTCTCAAGACCGTCCTCAAAGCCTCACGCTCGGAGAGAAAAAATGTATCGATAGCCAATTAGTGAAGGTCAAATTGAACGATAAGATTAGAAAAAATACCACCTGAGCTATCATGTTGAACATATGGTTAGCGAAAGTATAGAGGCACCCCACGTATTCAGATAGGTAGGCAAAAACTTCGAGACAGGTATGGCAGCGTGCAGCCGCCACAAACTACGCGCACGTATTTAATATTCTCATCTTATCCATTTCAGATGAAAACATTGATCACATGGGTTGGAAATGACAAACCACCGGCTGAGCGAAATGTCTGACAAATGCAATATTGTGAGAAGTGTGAAATTCATTTCAGAATTAATGAGTCCATTGGGGCCATTCAGCTGAAGTCGAACAACTAATTCAGCAAATTAAATTCACGAAGAAACCGCTTGTCGTTCGTTATGCGATAGAATATTTTTTAATCCACCCAATCCGATGGGCAAACCGTTTTAGACGGACTCGAGCCCACGACTTACAGATCCATAGGCAGACGTGACTAGCTATGGAAAAATGAAAAGTTGTAGCTAACCAGGTACTGAGCTTCACTGAAGAAGTGAACGGGAATAATCTGCACCAAGTATAAAAAAGTGAGATGTTGTGCCAATGGAAATTATCCTTCCTTTGCTTTTATGGGTTGAAATATTTTTTATTTGTTTTGATGTCAATGCTTTTACACTTAATCGCGCCTCCCATGTCGAACATTTTATTTGTTTCCATTCTTTTCTGATCGTTTATGGCGAAATAAAAAAAAAGTAACACGGTCTACTTACGGCATGCTGCGAAACTCGTTAACTCGATGCAGCTGTAAGGTGGCGTCTGCTCTATAAGGCCCCCCCCCTCCCTCCACATAATAATAACTTCTGGCAAAATTCGCGTCCACCCAATCACGGTTCTCCCCGAAACAACACCAGGCTGCGCGACCGGCGATAAAAGACAAACACCAAAATGTAGATGTCAGTCGTGGAGAGGACGTGATTTTTTTACATTTTTAAAACGAAGTCTATTTTCTCCTTCCCCTCTGGGGGCTTCGCATTTCCGTTAAGTGACGGCTGTTATTGGCCGTAGTATAGTTCGTCGGAGCTATTTGCTAACACCTGACTCTTGTCTCGTCTCTGTTTTGTTCTCGCGAATTGCCCCTCCAGAGACCCCGAACCCAGACCGACCACTACGAGTGATACCAGACAAAAAAAATATAACACTACTGTTTTGTTTCCACTTCGTTTAATAATTTGGATTTGGGACTCCTTAAGGTAATCTCTCGTGACTGAGTCTTGTTTTCTAGATTTAAACACATTTCAGCGACTTTGCTGTAATTTCACGGAATGTTTCAAAAATTATTATCAATGTTGTACACGCTGATTGTAATTTGGTATTAAAAAGAATCTAGTAATTTCGTTGCATATAAAATGGAAAATACCTAGACATCTAACAAAAATTGAACATTTTAGAAGTCAAGAAAGGTTTTTAATTTTTTCAGGACCAAATTTTGACAATCTACGATTCTATCTCGGGACGATTGCTCGCCAGATGGCGTTACTGCCCCCTAGTTAGTAAACCACATTTTCCCACCTACCGGCAAAGCAACGAAACATTTTTAATTGTTTCGAAGAAAGTAGTAATTTGTTTGCATTTTCGCGTATTTGTTTTTGATTTTTCTGACAATTTTTCGCATAATCGCGCAAACTCAAAACAGTTTATCACTCTCATTATTTCGTAGGTCCACTTTTTCGAGGAGAGTTGCGCGAATTTTTACTCAAAGGTAGTCGGAGAAACCGAGCACAAGACGGTCTCAGGAGGTCTCGCTGAGGACAACAGCACATGCATGCAAGATCAATCGAGGCACACGAGCGTGTAAAATACCCTCCCCCTATAACTCCCCCTAACATCGCCCACCTCCACACGATCCCCTAACCCGCCACCTTATAATGCCGCAGGCTGAAACATGTGCGCACCAGTATTGACAAAAGTCACATCTAGGTCTTGCACCTGTACGACTTTGGCTCCACACCTAGGCATTGTCCCCCAGCAGCAGAATGAAATCTCTAATGACCACTACCAGCCATAGTTCGCTACATACCGTAGTGTACACACGCACGGGGCATTTCCTTTGCACCGGCTGAGACAATTGAATTCTCGCATAAGCCTATAATATCAGTGGCGGCTGGTGACTAAAATGAGAGGTGGGTTTTGCCTGTTCAAAATATATGCGCGTGTGTAACGGAAAGAATAGAGTATATTCCCCAATGAGCTTTGACAAAAAACATGTACTATGTTGACAAAAATTAAGAAAAATATTTTCGTGTTGATAATTATGCTTTTGAATCTTGCTATCGAATTTCTTTTTAAAGTACCTAGTAATTTTATTGCTTCTCATATAAACTTTCCTTAATTTTTGTTTGCGAAATAAGCTCTTTTTTCCACAAACGAAGAGATACATTGGAAGGAAATTATCAACTGTCGATTATCGTACAGCCTGACTGACCCTCAATGACAAGCCGTCAGTGTGGGACTTGCCACAATAGCATCACTGAGACAGACTTCTAAAACCATGCAAACCGCCTAATTCCTCTCCTTCCTACTTCCCCCTTACATTTTATAATGGTTTCCCCTAACGTCCTAAACCAATTCCGCCATACCGTCGTGGTGGTAAAAGAAAAATGAGCGGAGCGTTCAAATATTTATAAGAACAATTTCAGCACCTGTGTCAAATGAAGGTCCAAGGAATATATGGAGGTCAAGAATTTCGTTCTGCTTGTGAACCCGTTGTCCTGAAATTCGAAGTCCTCTACCCACCCTATTGTGTGACTTACCATCTTCGTGTTTAAATAAGTTCAAGGTAAAGCGTGATAATTTAAAAATGATATCGAAAATAAAGGCGAAAAAGTTTTAAGAATCGTTAAGAAAAAATGCTAAACTCAATCGTCCTTTTCACCCTGATCATTCTTTAATAATTCTTTAATAACAAATTTTTTAAGTTTTTGGATAATTATCGTCCAATTATCGATGCAATTATGCAGGGGTCTCTGATGATTACCTGTTCTTTGCACTAAAGTTATCAGAATTAATCCCTCACTTAAACACAAGCACAAAATCAATTTTGAGATTTCTACAACTTCTAAAGATGGCTATAAACGTGAGTAAAGAAATTTCGAAGAAACTACCGTATTTTGTGGATACACTAGAGAAATTAGGGGAACGCCGTTGAACGTAAAAAAATATTGCCAAGTTGTACTCAAATTTAGAGCCATCTGACAAAAAAATCCTATGATTTTCCCTCCTGCAGTCGAATTGACAAATTTTACAATAGCCCATACAATTGTTGTGGTTTTCGTCCACAACCTATAAAAGTGCATCAACGCGATTCACTGTAAATGCAATACTCGTACATGTGCGAGCATACAGGTACACTGTACATGTAAGGTGTACACCTGTATTGCATGCATAACTGTATTTCAACGGAAAACATTGTAACAACATGGACGTTTTGAAATAAATACGAAATCGCCCTTTGGTGTCGAGTTTTATGAAGGATTGTGAGAATCGAACAAAGATTTTCTGTCGTGGGTGTGGGTCGAGACGAGAGGGTACAAACATGACACGTACCCGCAGTTAAAATAAAGAAACGGATGCTCGTGGACATAAAAGTGGAGCTGCTATTGTTGCGACTGAGAGAACGGGGATTGGGGATCGACTAATAAAGATGTGAATAATGGCAGTGTCTTCATAGCAAATGCACAAGCAGTTACAACAGCACACTTGAAAAAGAATCAAAGATAGTTATTTAAAAACATTACACAGAAACTCACACTTTTAACTAACTTGGAACACTTAATAATGAAACACCAACCAAAAAATGACGTAGTCTCAACTTAACTTATATTTAATTAGCAATTAGTAATTAGTGCGAGAGGAAAATGAATCTGAAAATTTAGTTTAGCTCCAAGTCACAGTCACTTGCAAGTACAGTGTCGAAAAGAACGTACATGTACATCATTCAAATAATCCCGCAAACACAACATTTTTATGAAGTGCAAGTCTAATAAAAATAAAATCAATGTTCGACATATAACTGTTAATTTGCCTCTTACCTCGAGAGATGGTCGAGTTATCTGAAACCCTTTTTGCAAGTTTCGTGCTCAAATAACTTCAACCTATCGAGAATCAACCAATCATAGTTGCACGGATCACATTTGTCGACAAACGTTGCTTGTTACTTGCTATGTTACACTTTTTTAGTTTTGACACTTCCGTGTGATTTCCGCACAAAATCCATATCGAAGGAATCCCATAGACTTGATTATAATCTTTGTAAAAATTAAAATGTCAATCGAAGAGGTTTAAAGTCCAAGCGGGAGAGACAAACAAGGATACTGACGGATTCAATTCTGGTCATCCAAATTGAAATCAAGAATCCAGATGCGCGTCAACGGATCAGTGAAACGACCAGGGTGGACCCGGCACTGGATACTGGAAATCGGATAGATCTGTTTCTAAACTATCTGTCACTGTTTATGCACACACTCAGATCATCGCTTCGGTGACCCTAATAAATATGAATGCGACTCGGCAATATCAATAACAGATAGGAGTTATGGATTGGCTGCTGCTGTTGCTGCACCGCGAAAATACTCGAGATAAATCCTCCACAAGTCATAGAGAGAAAAAAAATCCCTCTCGTTTTTGAAGCGGAGCAGCTGTTGGTGGACGGACGAGAGCAGCATCCACGTGATATTCCATTGGAAAAGAGAGCGGTAACGGAACACTCGCGCGAGCGCAGAAAATCGACCGACCCGGTCGAAGGTTGACACCCAAATGCGAGCATTGGCAAACTGCTCCGCTCTACAGCACACACCATAGACGTCTACAGATCGCTAACTGGTGGAAATTCTGCGCCAAGTTATCACACGTATGCGAGACACAGACGTTTCTTCGCGTTAACGTAAAGAGGAGAAAATAACCCTTAGAGAGGGGCAGACGTCGGTGTACCAAAACCGCTTATACGGAGAATCTCAATTTTAATCAAAACTTTGATGGGTGTTTGTCTAACTTTGGGGGAAAACATTCAAAACAGAGTAAAAAACAATCAATTGGTTCTGAAGATGATTTTTGTATGAGTGTGCTTAATAAATTTGAATTGTGCTTGATATTGGAGGCAAATGTGCCTTCGAGATCGCAGGTGTTTTCCTGAATAACAAACAGATGACGTTGCCGAACGGCATTGAAAGTCAAATGCAGAAACCATTCGAGGGTGGCGAATTTTCATTCGTGAGCGTTCAGTACTTCTTGTCGAGGCATGGATTCGCCGATTTTGTTCAATGTCAGAACGCGCCCACTCAAGCATGTTTGGGTATTTGTTATATATATTCAAGACGTCCTATTTCCCCCATTATATTTTTGATGTTCTGACAAAGGTTGTTATTTTAAAATGTGATGTGTGACTCGGCGACTGATGCGTTTTTGGATTCCTAGCATCTCGCCCAACACTGTTTTTTGCATATATGTATTGCATTTCAAGATAATTTTCATATTCCGCTGTTCTAAGCATCAAATAAAGTTTCTAATCAACATGATATAGCTAGACTGAACAAAACAAAATGAAGCGAGACGACATTAGTATGCAACAAAATGTTACTGTTTCAATTTTGTTTTTATTCAAATTGCCACCGTAACAAAGAAAAATGACCATGCGAATAGCTCTTGACCTCAACTACTCTGTACTAGAGTCAGTTGACCGGAAGCTAAATTGCACTTGCAAAACACTGCATAGAGAAAGGTCACCGGCCAGATTTTCAACGCACCAAAAAGTTAACTTCCGCCCCTTATCAGCGTGACCAACACCTCGCTGAGTCGTACCACATTTTGAAGAGCGAACACTATGTTAATGATAAGACACTTGTGCAGGGAATGTCCATGAATGAGAACACTTTGTTCTGACCCTCTCGCCTTACCGCGAGAGTTACCATTATTGCCATTTATTTCCATGATCGAAAGCTCGGAATTTGTAATGATCTTATGGTCATATTATAACTGTAACGAATGAATTACATTGTCTCATTATCAGGCATTTAAATAAACTCTTGTTTATTGTCATTATATTGATATTCATCTCGGTGTGCTCCTGCACTTTTATATTCTTTCAGAAGCTAACGTGTAAACATAAAATAGTAGTTCTGTACAGATAGATGTGTTATTTAATTTCCCTCCACAAAGTTATGTTGCTTGCAATTAAACCCCTGCTTAATTTTGAAAGAGAACCCATTTGTGTACTAATGCCCTCTCTCGCTACAGAAAATAAATAGCAAGTCATATTTCTGTTTTCGAATTGTTTCCGTTGGTCCGAATATATATTTTGTATGTGGATAGAAGAACAAGAAAACGTGCGTTTTCAGACTTGTAAAAACAAAGCACAGCCGCTTCGCACGCGTCACTGGAAATATGATCTCCAGTTTCCATGTGCTTACATTTCGTTGAGAAAGGGGAAGAATAGGGGAGGGGGGGATAGGAAGTCGGGAGCAAAAAAGCAATATCCCTAGAACAGCAAGCAGGATGGTCCCGCAAACAGAGCACGCGCCACACCAACCTCTCCACCCCCCTCCCACTTTCCGCACCCCAGGCGCTGAGATTACACCTGCGCTATTTTCGGGACAGAAGAGGCGAGAGATTGATAGAACGAGCTATAGGCATGGTGCAGATGCCAGCAACCACGCCACTTCCGGAACTAATTTTCTGTCAATACACATGCGCCAGCCAAGTGAAACGTCTGGGAGTTTGGGGGATAGAGAGGTGTGAGGGGGAAGGACATCCGAGGGCCAAGCGGCTGGTGGCTAGTTGCAGATGAGTCATGTGGACAATTAAGTTGGTGGGATATTTTTTATTAAGAAGTGGGTGTCCAACTGATGTTCTTGAAATCCTTATTGAAAACTGTGGCATTGTTTCGAACCCAGCAACCCAGCCAGGTGTCCAAGTTATTTTTCAAAGAATCTGCGACGCGTGCGATAAAATAAACCACAACCAGTCAGCGTCGGGAACCGAACCCGAGGAGGGCCACACAAACACATAAGCTTCACTTGTAGTTTTTGCCAAGTAGACGAAACGCAAACTTCAAAGCGCGGGACGGGTGTGGCGAAGAGGGGAGGAGGGGGTGGGGATCTGTACTCTGAATGTGTGTGGGTGTCAGGGCGCCTCGCGCTTTGGAATGCCGAGATCCCCCTCACCCCCACCCCCGTCCGGACTCCGGAGCCGGGCAGGCCCGAGAGAGGGCCGCGGGGTCGACTAATAAGTCAGTCAACGAGAGGTCGTCCAGATGTTTGGGCAATCAGCAAAAGTGGAGAGAGGAAGACGAAAACCGATTCGGCAATGCGCGCCGCGGCCTCGCTCTCTCTATTTCTCGTGGCCCAGATGGTAGACATGTGTTTACATTGAGCAGATCGGCGGAGGAGAAGGGCGGGGGAAAGTCCGTACCGGAACCCAGGGCCGGGTGGGTTTTGGTGCATGCACGGTAGAATTGAATATACATTAGTCGAGTGGCGCCGTTCATAGCAGCAAGCGATATTGGTTTCCCTGAGGACATCCGAGGCTGTGTTTAACAATTGAGTCGCCGCTATCTACGTACGGATAAAAAGAACCAAAATCATTCAAATAATTTGATCTGAAATGGTGAATTTGGGACCATTTCAGATATATATCATCCAGACGTCCTAACTAAATCCCTCATCAAATAATTTGAGGTGGACACAAAAATAAAATGAAGTCTGATGGAGAGTTTGACGAACTTCTAAAAATAGGGGAAACATATAAAAATATTCTACTACTCTTGATTAGTTACTTCTAAAAATACTTTCCGAAGCCAAAACTTTACTATATTCAAAATTCCATGAAATAGATACCAAATTTTATTTATTTCTTTTATTTACGAAAAACATACTCGCAATATTTGACTTTATCCTGCAAAATATAGTTTCAGCATGTGTCAATTTGATTTAGGGGAAAGGGGGGGAGGGGTTGAGGTTTAAGAAACAGCCAAGCCTCCTTGTAAAGCATTAAAAGAAATTGACATGATCATTAAGGATCGCATTTAATGCTTTGATTTTATTATTATTTTTTAATTCACTGTAGAGATATATATAAGTGCAGGAGTGTAGAGGCAGAAATAAAATCAAAGCTTTAAATGATCATGTCAATTTCTTTTAATGCTTCACAAGGCTTACCTGTGTTTTTTATCACTACAGGATTTTCTGTACCCCTCTCGGTGCTTAGGCACTATGTGAGGAGCACATATTTTACCAAATTACTAATTTCAGGAGAATTGCAGGGATTCTCTCGGCAGAAGTCGGGTGTGAAAAGGGCCGGAGAGTGTGAACACATCCCTTTTCAACGCGTGTAAAGCAAACTCAGAACGACAGAAAAGGCAGATATAGATTTTTTGTGTGTGGCGGTGCCTCAATGGAATCCCAAAGGCGTGTTTTCATAACGAACGTTTTGGTCTCGAAAATTGCGCTCCTACTGGGAGGAGGAGACGAAGGAGGGGGAGGACTCGCCAGCCTTTGTGGGCTAGGTGTTGGAAGATGTCATACAACATCAAGTGTTGTCATCTCGTTTGGCCTGGAATTTTCCTTAGCTGAGGGGCCGAACGCGCGCTGGACGAGGTTTTCCGAGCCAGCCAACCCCAGGCTACTCTGATAAATATCGCATAATGTACGATGTCAAGCCGAATTATGGCAACCCCCTTGAACCCACTTACCAGAGGGATCACTTTATCACGAAAACGTTTTCTTGCCAATTAAGAAATGAACTCTCACCTATTAGCTCGTTTTCCCATGATTGGTCGGTCCATGGTGTGTCGAAACTCAATTGAAACCATGCAATTTAATAAGTAGTTTTAATTTCAAACGTTACCACTTTAATACTAATAATAAATTTTAAATTTCTAATGAGATATTTCAACAAATAACTGATTTAAGTATACATTTGTATTCATGAGGCAACAGCGTAGAGCCTCCTTTCGTCACGCATGAGCGGTATGACATTGTTGCGTTTTCTCTTTCCTTTGCAGTAGACAATGATTTTCAAGTGCTTGACATGTTTAAAATCAAATAACTGAAAATCATCAAAAAATTTAATTGGCAAGATAAAAATGGTGACGTCACAGAGAAATAAAAAATAGTTTGGCTGAAATGGCGGGAAGTGGGTGGGACGAGGGTGGGAGTAATGGCCACTTCGACTCCATTAGCGTCCTGCCGCCATGGTGTGCGTGCTCGCTGCGGATATGCAGGATTCACGCCTCCCCCAAAAAGCAACGTGACACTTCACAAGCCTCTTCTGTACCTACTCAATTACCCCTCCTTATAACCCACGATGCACATCCCCCTACACCCTTTTGCACTACCCCTGCTGCAAGTAGCACAAACCTTGAGCAAGCCTCGACTCATCGTCCTCTTGGACCACCAAAAAGCACCTATTTGCATTGTGTGTTCGCATTTTAGAAACAAAGTTGCCAATATCCCATCAATACAGGACACATTGTAATCTGCAAGTACATCTACGACAGTGAATATTGATTACTCCGTATTCAGATGTCTGGAAAAGTAAAAATCGTAAATGGAAAAGTACGAACGACCGTATTTTAGAAATGCTAGATACCAATTAGACATTCAAAAGATTATGGAAAATAAATGTCGTCCTCTAAATTACTAAGGTATTCATTGTTCCTAAACAAAAAAATGGCGTGATCCTTTTGAGAACGGTTTCAGAATGAGATAGCTGATGCAGTTCGACGGTTAGAAACAATTATACTCTTCAAACCGTTACAGAGATCTATGATAATGATATGCATTTACACTTAGTATTAGATGGCAAAATAAATCGCGAAGGAATCGGTCATGAGAAACAGATTTGTAAAAAAAATTGTTTGCTAAAAAATAATTCTCCAGTGACCAATTTACTTTTCCGACAAGTTATGAAAGTCCACTTTGACCGCGAACCCCATAAACTGCTTCATCAGTGACTCGGATCTTGTCGCCCTCCGTCTTGGTATGTATGTATGCTAGCAACTCGAAGAAAGGAAGAACAAGGGGTCTTAATTTCCCCCTCCCATACTCACTGTGCTACAAACACCGGTCCTCCCTCTGTACCCAACCCCGCTCTAAACTCTAAACGCTTTGTATACGCCCACCCCTAACAAGCCTAGCCGTCTCTAGCCTGTTTCTTGACTTGACTCTCGATGTGCATGCACCCAAGGGACCGCCGTGACACCTACATGGGAATGCATTGCTGTCAATGGAGCTAAGTGTCCTCGCAGCTAAACTTCAAGCATCATTAACGATTCATGCACACTTTCGTCAAATGATTCCCACAGAAATTTTAAATGGACAGCATCGAAATTGTTTGTTTTAGTTTAATAATATTTTTTTTTAAATATTTACCGGCTGTGGTTTTGAAAAGTTTGGGCTCAAAAATAAAACAGAAAAGAGATTATTGAAAAAATCCACAGTGGTTGTCTTAACGATTGGAACTCTATTAATACTGATTTTTTGCAACTGTTTTATGTTTTATGTTAGCTATTCTGACGCCAGCCCAACGACAGGGGAGCAAATTTCCGAAGCCAGAAGTGACGCGTCAGAACCGTTTATACAGCTAAAGGTTTCGTGACCTTTGACACCGAGCCTACAATATTATAAGAGATGGGTTTTCAAGAATCCCGAGTGTGACATTTGGAATTTGCGAGCAGTGGTAGGCAGCCGCCGAGATTAAACGAAAGTAGGGATACAGCTTTTTTAAACAGGGGTTAGAGAAAATTATTTTTTATTCCCTTCACTGTAGTCACTGCGCTACAGGATTTTCTGTACCCCTCTTGGTGCTTAGGCACTATGTGAGGGGGCACCGGCATCGTCTGTCCAGAGTTTCGACGGATGACCACACAGAGCGCAGCTAAGACATATTTCAAAACCATTTGTAACAGTGACATACAGAAATAATGCCGGGGGCGTGAGGGGGATGGCACACACTTATCAGGCGATGGCGAATGAATGGCTAACCGGTTAACTAAACCACCATTTTGTTTGTCCGTGGACTCAAATATATCCAATTGAACAGTATTTTTTACGGGTTCACCCGTTTCGTGAGCTGAGCTAGGGGACATTTTGTATTGAAACCTAACAAGTGGGAAAGGAGAATCAATGTGTTTTGAGAGACAGAACTGTTTAAAAAAATCATTAAAAATTGCTAAGGCGGCAATGAATCACAAAACCAGAATTTGGAACATAAAAATCTAAAAATAACGTTTTTCTATGTTGATTTTGTCAAAACAGAAACTTTTTTGTAATTTCATCGATTTACCGCTGTAAATGTTATTTCATCGATTCATCACGTGACGTTCAAATCAATCGAGATAAATATGACTAAATTGGGCGAATAAAAATGTCTAATTTATTATGACCTGACTATATTTGCAAAACATTTTTGCTCTCCAGGTAATTATTTCGATTTGGCAGTTATGGTATTACATCGATTACCATCAAAGAAATAGTTCCGATTTGAGATTTTATATATGATTTTTGTTGAGATAATTCAAAATAGACTTGCAGGTGGGAAAATAAACAAAATGCTAACAATATAAACGTAAACACAAAAATGTTTGCCAACTGTGCATGCGTATCAATATACACATATCTATTTTTGAAGTTCCTTGAGATAGTGAATGTTTATAATGCTTGATACCTTATTAAAAGCTTTCCAAAATTCAGGAATACTGTAATCATGACTTTGAGTAATAAACGATAACTTGTTTTTTAAAATTTTATTTTGCATTAAATTCTTTGAAAATCAATGCCCAAATATAATTTTGCTACCCTTGCTTATAAAATATAAAAATTAAAATAAACTGCGGAAAACTTGAATTGTCAACAACACTTTGTACACTGTGCGCTGGCAAGTGTGCAAGCAAACATGAGTTTCTATTTGAAATCACATGAAATAACTGTACTCACTTGTCACTTCTGTCCAGCGCAGACCGAGAATGTGAAACCCAGTGTCAATCGGCAGATGATGTCAGTGAGTTTCCTCTTTTTGATACATTCGTATTTTGCATTTACAAGTATCCATTTCGACAAAACTCGACACGATTTACGCTGATTCTACAGAATTCCGAGCGCCACTAACAAATTTAGATAGGATTACTGTAGTTAGGTCCTACTCCAGAAATATGGTTTCGAATCGCAGCTGACCTGATGACAAATCCACGCCTCTCTTGATCGAACAATAGAAGAATGACGACACGAATTCACCGTTAAATACCACATTGGAGGGTAAAGTCACAGTCTTACGTCACCCACGAACACTGTCTGTGCACTGATTTTATGTAGATAGATCTATTTATAAACAAATCGAAAATAATGACTGGGTTGCGGATAACGGAGACTGATTTGCGTATATCGTTAGAAACAGAGTAAATAAATCCACACGCTCCTACTGTTTTCCAGACGCGCCGCGTTCACTCCGATCGGATTTTTATCAGCTGGTTTGGTTCTCCCAACGCGTCATGAGTGTTGCTCCCAACCTCTTGTTGTCATAGCGAGAGCGCTTTTGTCCCCGTAGTTCCCGCTGTAGCATCTGTACCCAGAATTCATCTCGCAGCATCCGAGCGCGAGCGACATCTAGCGACGGAGATACGCAACCTTCCTGTGTAGGGACCGGATTTGTCGGTGTTCGCTGCTATTCATCCCATAACGTGCCACATTACGAGATATTCAATACATCCTTTGCCATTGTGTTAGTCCGTCACATCGAAAACTCACGAACGGCATAATAACAAGGCATTATTCATTTTATGTAGTGCAATAAATGTCTAGGTAAACACAACTTAATCCAGGTTCTGATATATCAGTGCTTAATAAAAAGAGCAACTCGGGATTGCAAGAACATAAGTTTCGAGTTGTAGCTATTCCACGCAGCGTCTTAAAATAGTCATAGACGAACAGTATATAAAAGTTGACGATAAATGTAAAACATAAGAGAACAAATACATAACAGAAACCGTGGAAAAACTCGACGACGAGCTGGCGAGGTTCCATAAATAAAAATATATAAACTGTAATCAAGCCTGTAGGTATGGTCTCGAAATCTTTTTTGTTGTTGAATAAATGAACTGTAGTCAACCGCACTACAGGCGTTCTGTACCCCTCATGGTGCTTAGGCACTACTATCCATCTTCCAATTCCAATATTCTTATTCCAATTGTAAGGTTGTGACGAAGGTAAAGGTATTACAAATTTGTTTTACGTGACAGTAGCCTGTATTTACCATTTGCTCCGGAGAAAATGAAACTTGCTTGATTTTGGTCTACATCATTTTTATTGCGACATTGCTCGCAGATTTGAATGCACAAATCCTCTATAAGAGTCCATTATGTCCCATTAAGGGATTTTATTATTGTTCGATCGCTCCCAATATGAATTGATTATTTATAATTTCCTTTTATATTTTGTATTCCTTGTTTATATAATTTACGCGATTGGTCACTTAGAGTTTGATTAAACAATAAAAAATGAATCAAGAATTTAACGATCATGAATCATTGGATCCGCTCTTCATTGCAATTACTAAATGTCATGATTCATATGAATCACCGAATGTCTTTAGACAGGACACAGTTGAAATCAATTATTTTACTGATTGTAAACAACGTAATTCAACAGTGACGGAATTGATACCGTAATGATGTCACCAAAATGTTACGCAGAATTCCCCTCCGTGCGACATATGTTATCGAAAAATTATCAAATTTAATCATTAGGATCATTTGTTGTTCCTATCACTTCGTATTTTGCGTAATTTCAGAGTAAATAGGCGATTACAACTTATCAAGTGTCTCGGTCAGACATGCACAGTCTGAAATTAAGTCTTATTTTCCCCGTATCAAATATTCAATTATTTCAATCATTTGTTGCATAAAAAAGTCAATTCAACACTGAACTAATATTGATTTGGAATGATATTTTCAATAAATAACAAATTGATTTAAAATTAAAAAAATAATTAGGAATTTCTTGATTTTTTTTTTAGCATTCTTGATATTTGGAATATGCTCATGCTTATGAGAAACTGTGTAAAATATTTTTTTAGTTTAATTCATTGTAGTGCATAGTCCCACAGGCAATGTTGTACTCCTCTTGGTGCTGCGGAACTATACGATTGACATATTGCCACCAGTCCCCCGGAATCAAATAATCGAGAACCTTACAATGGAATTTAACTTCCTAAAGATGCGGGTCCACCAGTGACATTGAAAGATAGCATGCATTTACACTCGATATAGTCGATATAACCAGCTTATCAGGTGACTTAATCGACAAATCTTTCTTAAATTTGAGTGCTCTAGTGGTACATTATTCAGTTTACGCTGATATCTGGTTCGATGTACATGTACAGTATATTTGGTATTGTGTGACAAGTAAGTTCGTTCATCCATTCTCATTTAACGTAAATCACGTATTTTATAATCAATTGCTGGATTTCGAAAAAATAACAGTTCCTTTTCTACTTTCGTAATACCTATAGGTACGTAGAAGTCTCTGCGCTACAAATTTCGAGGATCACTTCACTTTTGGTGTTGGTATTGATATTTTATTGTGTTTGGCGGAAGCATCTGGAATTATATTTAAGATTACGCAATAGACGTATGCGAGGTAAGTACTCATCAACGTGTCAAGTTGAACCACTCGATTTTAGGGGCATTAAAACAATTAAAATGCTTTTTTATAATGCACTGGATTTTTTGCCAGAAGCCCGATTGTCTGCACTCGATGCCACTTGAAATGAAACACTGATACAAATGGAAACTAAATTTTAACATTGCGGGCAACACTTCCCGACGTTCCAGAACCAACATGTCCGATTGGACAAGTATCTTGAAAAATCGATAACACGAAGTTCTGCAAAGCACTTGCGGCATTTTGTTGAACGTTGTCCGGTTTAAGAATAAACATTTTAAAATCAAGATGCCTATTTTTAGATGCCTAATTGATACTGTTTATATTTCATTACGTTTGTTATTCAGACATCCAACTAGGGGTGTTTTGCACCTTCTTACATTTTTTATCACTCTCTTCCAAAATAGAATTTGATATAGAATAATTCCCTCGAACATACTGATATCCAAGAAAACAGCAATTCAATCCAATCCAAATCAATAAATTACTGTTACTGTATTGGTCACTGAGATACTTCAATATTTGCCATTCGTCTTCTAAATTAGATCAAATTCGACATATCTACGAGTATCATTGCTTCAAATTCAATATCAAATTGTGAGTCATGCTCGCGATATTCTCGTCGTAGCTCAGTTGGTTTAGCGACTGGTACTCGAAAATTTTGCTCCCGGGATACTGGTCGTGCCCCTCGCATAGTGCATACGCGCCATGGGGGCACGTAACGCCTGTGGTGCGGTTGACTACAGATGATTGGAATTAAAAAATATATGTATCAATTGGCGCGTGAACAGTTCATGTTTATAATATTTTATATAAGAGAATTGCCTGGACTGCAATCAAGAATCGGCAACAAGATCGTCAATAAACTAAGTTTACAACAGATCTTCACGAATACTAAAGCCTTTGAAGATTGGTCGCGTGTTTCACAAATCGATTCTTGTTACCGATTCTTGATTGCAGTCCAAGCAGTCGGTATATTATTAATTCTTACATCAGTATCATCTACTATTCTTGAAAGTTCATGTTTAATTGATAGTCAAGCCGATAGCAGGCGAAATTGATATTGCCCAGCTTCACACATATCAATACAATACAGCACTGGGGAACTAGCAGCACAAACAGTTTAAAAAATCTGCCCAACACAATTTTTGAGCACGTGCTCTTCACTTTTTTGATTTACTGATTGACAGGCATTACAAAGCATATCTCGTTTCATTTACAGACTCTGTATATTACATTAAACTAATGTTATTTTTTGTCCATCTTTCTCGCATTTTATTATTTTTATTTTTTTAAATCAACTGTTGTCAGCCGCACTACAGGCGTTACGTCCCCTCATGGTGTTTAGGCACTATACTTATTGTAGGATAAAATCTAATGTAGTTGTTCTGCAAAAGACTACAAGCATTGCCTTAAACTTGTAGGACCACTCGTCGTAGCACCGTCTGTATTGCGACTGTCTCTGACTCGGCGGTCCCGGGTTCGATTCCCGGTGCGGGCACGCGATTGTTCGATACCGGGGTACTGGTGAAAATGTGCCCCTCGAAACAGTGCTTAAGCACCATGAGGGGTCTAGAAAATTCTGTAGTGCAGTGATTACAGAGAATGGATAAAGAAATTCTCCCCTAGTTGTGTTCTGGGATTTTTTCGCTCTATTTTTTGGTCTATTGAACAGCTGCAGAACACATCATTCTGAAATGGCACGGCCACTCAGAGCCAGCGTACAACTTTTGCTGTCAATCGCTAGAATTGTGTTCATATCCTATGCAGGTAAGAATGGATTACTTCATACACATCCTTAAATTATTTTGCGCCTGTTAAAAATAATCAATTCGACGATATCGTATTCGACAATTCGTGACATATAATGATGCGCTTTATAAAATAACGCACGTCCTTTTAAAAAAAATTATCTAGTCAGTGCAGCAAATGCAGCAACTATTGACTGTGGCGATGCAGCGGTTCCACTGTTTCCGGAAGACGGCGACATAAGTAAGTCAACGAATCATGCTACCCAAGCAATTCAGTCTGTGTTGTGTTCCCCAGATTTTTCTTCGATTGGAACAATCGTTCGTCACGCAGGAGCGTACTGAATCTGAGCTGGGTTTACATTTTCACTTACTTAAATGCTTTTTTAAAATTATTTATTTATTTTTAATTCACTGTAGTGTAATATCACTACATGATTTTCTGTACCCCTCTCGGTGCTTAGGAGCTATGCGAACAACCGTACTTTTCGACAACCGTTCTTATTTCAAAGATTGTCGATCACAACTGAGCTTTTAAAAACGTCAAGGGCCTTTTATGCGATGGAGCATTTGTTACATTAAATTGCCATTTCGTAAGCAAAACGCGCCCTCAATTTCTTTAATCTCAAGAGTCACAATTTGAAATCTTTCACGGCACGCTTGCATTAATTCAAAACAAAATGACGACAGTTCCATTGAGCGAGATAAAAAACGATCGATCGTTTAAATGACTCTCCGTTAAGTGAGCTTCATTTGAAAGCACTAATGTATATATTGATACAATCCTTTAGATGTACCTGTTTACTCGTGTCTGGCAACACCCGACGGAGCAACAATGACCACCAATGACAACCAGGATTTTAAGATTGTCCAGGTTGAAACGTCCACCAATTGGAGCATATTATTCAAAAACCAACCAGATTATGAGGTTCGTATTAGCATAAATTCAAAAGTTAAAAAATAAAATGAAATCGTTGAATGGCATAAATCTGCAACTTTTTGGTAGTAGTCATAATATTTATTATCGGTGATGGTGAATTCGGGACAGCACCGAACGAAAGAGGCGAACACGAAAATTAAGAAAAATAATAGTAAAATTCACCATCTCTGATAATATCATCCAGACGTCCTAAAAATTCTTTCTCAATAATATTTATTGTTTGCTGATTGTTATTATCGTTCAAAAGTGCAAACGAAAATAGTAAAAAAATAGAATAAGAGTATATTTGATATGTTGTAGCGGAGTAACGCGGATCGCGTCCTCACACTACATTTTGGGAATAAATAAGAGGGATTATACAATCGGATTACTTGATGGCTAGCTCCATGTGAAGGGACCCGACATTTTGAGCGATAATTTCAAAAATTATAAACGAACACATTGCAAGCCATACTTCTGGGTGTCCGTTACTGTCCCAGCATGTGTGCTGCTGCTGCTGCTGGGTGTCCATGCATGTCGTGGAACTGGAACAATTAAATATACTACTGGAATATATTGCATTTTTTCTTTTCATTTTCAACACACCTAGACAAGACCAAGTTATGTTATAACTGTGAACGCTAATGATCCGGTTACGGTAAGTTTCTTTTTAATATAAATACTTGTTCTCTCAACCATATTTATCAATGCACATGACATGGATCAAAATATGACATGGATGTTAAAAATTCAATAATAACCATATAAAATAAGTATTCTGAATATTGTATGCTAACATCTACTATCCAAGGACGATAAAAAAACGCAAGATTTAACCAATTATTATGCATTTGCAACAGAGTTATTACTCGTATAATATTTCTGACATTTAATAATTACGTTTTTTAATCATGGATAGAGATTTAATAGAATGCAACAAAGATAATTGGCCAATTCGCAATTGCATGTACAATATAAATAATTCATTAACCTAACAATGATAATATTTGATTTGATCCTGCAGGGTTTACTTGAAGATAGCCAAACCACACTGGTCATTTCACTTGC
>JAQGBY010003139.1:0-20260 GCA_034698785.1 Mycogona germanica
TCTTCAAGTTATGCTTCTTCATTTGAAGACATCTTCAAGTTATGCTTCTTCATTTGAAGACATCTTCAAGTTATGCTCCTTCATTTGAAGGGGTCTTAAAATTATGCTTATTCCTTTTCAGGCGTCTTAAAGGTTATGCTCATGGATTTCTTGTATGGCATAGTGGAGAGTGTGTTTTCCCTCTGCCCGTGACGTGGGTTCGATTCCAGACTGAGACCTCTTTATTTTTTCGGGCGAGAGAAATTCATAAAAACGTCTTTCTCCTGAATGGAAGTATAGAGCCCTGGGACCCGTGCCTACCTAGGCATCTTATACTAAGCCTGGGCTAAGCAAAATTACCGGGTCGGCCCCTGGGGAGGTTTTAGGGCGAACACGCTGGTGGACCTCTCTAACAAAATCTCAATTTTTAAAGTTATACGATTTCCTTTTAAAGTAATTTCAACTTCCACGAATGGTGTCTCCAAAATAATCCTTCATAAAAGGATATCTTACGAATAATATTAAGTCAAGTGTCTTAACAAATTTTTAAGTTGTCGGTGCAAAGTTGACCACTGTCTTGTTGTCTCGCGCGATCCAGATTGAGAAACTCTGTTCCGGTGCCTAGAGCGGAAGTTGGGTTCGCCACGATCATGAAGATTCCCATCCGTGTTTCCCCGCAGCAAGTTATCCGCCATTCCAAACCGCAGATTCGCTTAACTGATGGCCGAGTTCGGATTGGTTGACGGCGACCGCGCAGTTTGCGGTCTTCCTGTGGTTGTTAATCTTCCTACTTCACCCCCACCCCCATCTCCTTTACCCCCACATCACCACCCACACGACCACCCGCGAGGTATTTAATTTCGCCTAATGAATGTAAATGTAAAACGTGACGCGGGCGCCTACCACGCTGGCTACCAATTACTTTCTTCGTGTTAACTTAATTGTACATGGGGAGTTGGTTGGTGGTAGGCAAAGGCCTTGCTGAGAGTTTGCGAACTCGCATTCACGGGATATCAACTTCAATGTGTTTTGATCCGCATTTGACTTGAACGTTCCAGAAGTCGCAAGAACCGGAAGTTAGATGTCCTCCCTCGTTGGTTCATTTCATAAAACGTCTGTCTATTGGTGTAAGGGATCGAGATTCGTGTTGCTGTGAAAGATGTTTAATTTGGTGAATAGCTCGATGTGTGGTTTCGCAAACTTTGTTGGTTGTTGCAGCCGGTTCTATCCTTCGAGAACTGACCCCTCAACAGTTGGTGGAAACACACCCTTCGTTTGTTTCCCCAACGCCCCCCCTGAAGTGACGTGGCAACTTTTGTAGTTTGTCTCTCAAGAGCTCATAAGTCGAGGTCCCCCGTGACACGCTGCGTCTGACCGTCAAAATGGTTTTGCGGAGCACATAGTTGGCTTTGTTCCCGACGGTGTCGTTAATTGCGATGTCGTTTCAGACAATGGACGACGGTTTAGCGAGATCTTTTGTTTTCGTGGGGAGAGAAGGGGAGACCGAATCAACTAAATTAAACAATGGCCAGTAGAGGAAATTGGACATGATGGAAGGAATAATAACATGACACAATCAATGCCACGATTTAGGAAGTTTCTGTCATGTCCTGTATTTAAAATTTTAACTTTTATCATCTTTTTAGAATCATCTTTTGTTCCTTGTCTTACCTATATACATGTTATATAGTAATTTTTATTTCTTAAGAAGTGTTTCTTTATTTTTGAAACGCGGTCAACTTGATAACGTTCTCTTTGTAATTGTTCGGTCGTGGTAATTGAGAGATAAAGGAAATTCTTAGTAATTTTTTAAACCGAATTTTCAAATTTTCATCAGTTCCTTTCATGGGGAATAACATGACTGAAGCCTCAGTTAAGTTTGCAACTTGTTTTCTCTCTCTTCTAGCGTTTTCTCATTTCTCGGTCTTCCGTTTTGCTCCGGATAATCGATTCCTTTCAACCGGCGAAAACTCCTATTAGCATACGCTAACTTAATAAACACAAAAAAGAGCATATTTGAAATTGGTTAATGGCGAACATGGCATAAACTCTTATTTGTCCCCTCCTTCTTATCCTCCTCCTCCTTTTCCTCCTCATCCTCCTTCTTGCACCGGCAGTGCTTCCGCCCTCCGAAACGCGTCGCTGCCATTTTTCGCCAGTCGTGATTAATGAATCTTTTGTCAATTTTTCTTTCACTTCTCGTCAATTAAAATCAGTGTGACGGGCTGCCATTAATTGTGATCCCGCCCGGTTTGTTTGGTTATGACGCACTCGGCCTTCATACAGTAGCTGCGTGAGCGAACGCCGGAACGTTAATCATCCGTCGTACAGCATATGGATGACGAGCTGGTTGTCTGCTGGGCCCTGCCACATAAACATTTCATTTGAACAGGAAGAACCACCTTCGAGAACTTATTTTCTGCAAATTTAGTCATCCCAAATATCTTGAGAAATACTCAAAATCGAGAACTAATATAACTTGCATTCGACTCGAAATTTGCGAAACTATCTACAAATCAGATTTCTATTTAATTTCGTTAAACCGTTTGTAAACAAACGTCGAGGGGGACAGGGTCATTTCTTTTAATGATGACAAACTTTCAGGATTATAATATTACAAGAGGGGTACTCGGCTTTGCCTGGGTTTTACAGTAACCACCAATGAAATAAAAAATTAATTGTTTAATTGTTTATTTGTTAAATTAATTAATTGTCCCCAGTGAGAGTTTCTCCCTGACCTTAGACAATATTGTAGCCAATTGTAGGTGCAGGGGAGCGCCAATTTCATATTTTTTGTTGCTACGTTTTTCCACGTACGTGATTTGCGGTGGGGAATAAACGCGAGTTCGAAGACCGCGCTCTCGCGAATGTTCCTGCCGTTTCATTACGCGTCTGAGGCGGCATCGAGTAGAGCGGAAACGCCGGACTACGGATTCCGAGCGTCGGCCAGGCGTCTCCGGACTACGGACGCCCGTCAAACTTTTCATGCCGCGTTCGGTGCAGTGTGGAGCCGCGTAGTCGCGAGGGCGGGGATTTACCGATTTTTATTCATTTACCGCCTATTTGACGTTTACACGATGACACGCGATAAACGTCTGCATATGAAAATAGTCTACCTCCTGTATCTCCTAGCTGTAGTGCGGTTGACTACAGTGATTTAACAAAAAATCCCAGAACATCTGTTTACAATTTCATGTAAATCCTTTATAGGAATTTTTTTCGTTTAGCAAGAATTGCTACGAATTTTCATGGATCATTCCATGGGCTGGCACTTTCTTCGCGATTCCACGCGGATTTTCTAAAAGTGAAGTAAATCGACAGTCGGCGCACGCTTAGGCATCAGATTACCAAGAGGATTTGCGACAACACTGCTGCAATCTAACTACATTCGACTCTACCAAAACGTTTGTACGACTCGTCGTAGCCCAGTCGATTTTGCGACTGATTGGCTCGGCGGTCCAGGGTTCGATTCCCGGCGCGGGCTCTCGATAATTTCGATCCCGGGTACTGGTGAAAATGTACCCCTCTCATAGTGCCTTAGCACCAAGAGGGGTACAGAAACGACTGTTATTCAGAGATTACAGTGATGGGAAAAACTATGTGCCGAGCTCCTAATAGAAGTAGAAGGGGCCACACTAAAATGGTGAACGAGCTTCAATGTACATCTGCATCATATTTTGACTCCATGGAACTGTCAATTTCTTTGGGTCTCACAATCAATTAACATGGTGTTGTTTAAAATGAAAATGTGTTATTTTAAACTCATTTATTTTACCAGAATAAAACAGAATGACATTTTAAAAAAGCCAAAGGCCAAATGTTTGATCGTGTAAAAAAGACTATAATTCAACATCAATTAATGATCATAAGTATTGGCGGATTATCTCCATGGGTAGAAATTATTTTTTGTTATGCTGGGGAGGGGGTGTAATAAGTAGTTCATTTGGGAAACAATTTTTTTTCTTCGAGAAACGCAAGCCAGAACGAATTATTAAAGTGATTAGGACGATCTAACAGAGGGCACTGTGCTGGTTTAGAAACCAGTTTCCGTACACCGGATAACAATCTCCTTAGCAACTATTTCATAACTCCCATTGGTGGTTCGCCAATAGCTTTTAGATGTCTAGCTTATAAATACTTTCAAACGGCTTTCACCGCTTCGTGGTCTCTCTTCACATCCGTAAGAAAAACAGATTTGAGACGTCAATGCAAACACATTTGAGGTTCGTTTATTTAGTTTATTTAATGAGTTTTCAACTTTGGATTCAATAACAATTTTCGATCCTATGAGACAAAGATTTGCAATTCATGTTTAACTCAGCCGTTTCAAAGGGGTGACGTTAATTTATATTTATTAAATTACAGATTATCCCACTTACGACAATATCATCAACCATGCTGAGCCGAATTGCCCACAAGCTGCTGGTCAGGGATCGGACGACCAGAGCGATGATTGCGGCCGCGCAACAGACGACCGCTATGTCGAGCAGCGCGACCCTGGCGGCCAAATCCATCTACACCAGCGAGGAAGAGCACCAGCGCAATGATTTCGAGGAGGTGACTCGCCTCCTGAAGGAGTCCAAAGCGCACCTGATCGAGTGTGCGGCGTACCGCGGCGCCGCCAACCGCCACGCCCTGTGGGCCCTGCGCGATATCCACCTGGCCATGCGCGCCAACTACGCCAACATGATCGAGACGGTCGGCCACAACATATTTCCGGTCATCATCGCCAGCGACAGCGAAATGGGATTCCAGGGCGTGGGCAGCACCTTCTCGCTGCTGCGCAAGGACGGCACCGAGCGCCACCTAGCGCCCACCCCTTTCGACTACGAGATGTACAAGGCGGTGGCGCACATGCCGCTCGCTCTCTTCACCATCGTTTCACCCTACTTCCGGACACCCAAGGGCAATGGATGGAGAACCAAAATGGTCGCCTTCCAGACCAAGGTAGATAAATATACTAAGATATTTTTAAAAAACCAAAAAAAAATAATAAATATGGTCAACAAATGAGTGGTCGAAGAGAGCATATGATCAGACAGTTGCAGGGAACTGAAGGGATCAATAGAATTACGACTCGTCGTAGTGAAGTTGGTTTAGCGACTGGCTGTGGTTCGGCGGTTCCGGGTTCGATTCCCGGCGCGGGCACTTTATATTATTCGATCCCGGGGTACTGGTTAAAATGTGCCCCCTCACATAGTGCCAAAGCACCGAGAGGTGTACAGAAACTCCTGTTGTGATATTCACTACAGTATATTAATAAAATAAAAAATAATAAATAGTTGCCTACAAAAGATTCAGACATCGAAGCTATCAGATTTTTAACGATCTCATATTGTCCAGGCATATAAACTGACTAATAATTTAGAGGGGATAATCAATCAATCGATACGCGGGCTCTCGATTATTCGATCCCGGGGTGCTGGTGAAACATAGTGCCTAGACATCAAGAGAGGTACAGTAAATCCTGTAGTGATATTACACTACTGTGAATTTAAAAAAATATTTTTTTTAAAATGTCATCACCAGGCTTACGATTTATGATAAATGAATACAGAGTAAATGCGGCGGCCGCTTGAAAAGCTTGACTGAGAGACTATAAATGATATTGAATTTTATAAAATAGGAGCCCAGTAAAAACTGAATTCAATTTTCAGATTTTCGGAGTATATAACCATAGTCCTAAGGGAACAGATCCCAAACTATTTTTTTAGGTTATCATTTGCACCGTAATTTACTGTACTCTGTATATTGCAGTTGCGTCTAGACAAAAGAATTATGGCTAGGCTGTTGAGACAGACCAATATACAAAAAAAATTTGTTCTGGGGGGGGGGGGGTTGATTCAACACTTGACACTGACTTGACAATTTATTACTGAAAAATTGTAAAGTTTGAAGCAAGTTTATAAAAAATTGTGCGGATCATTTTGATATATTTTTTTAAAAATGTGTGTATAATTTCGGCGAATCAAATCAGCATTTCAGTTGAAGCTTCTATTCCACTCTTGTTGCAAAACAATGCGATACGTAATAACTATACACAGAAATCTCGGAATTATCTCATTGATTGATACCTCATTTTTGATCACTCACGAACGGAAAAATTGTAAAGCTTTAAAAATTCTGCACTTTGCAACATATGATATAATAATGCAACATATTTTTTAATGATGCATTAATGACAGAGATGTACAGATGATGTGGTCAACATTTTGCAGCGTCATCTATGCATAATTCGAGAACCTAATATCTTTGTCAAAGAAAAATCAAAGATAATATCTTTGTCAAAAAAAATCTAAGATAATATCTTTGTCAAAAAAATCAAATATCTTTGTATTTCTTCATCGCCACTCAAAGGTAAACGACGGTGTGGAAGCCATAAAATTGTGCGATTTCTCGGCCACCACCAAGACCCACTTCCTGTCCATGCTCACTCTGGTCAACGATTACATCAACGACTGCTTTCGCAAGGGAACGGTCCGTCCGCTAGACTACGAGAAGTTCGCGACACTCATCTACCCCCTGATCGGAAAGAGCATGCAAACGGCCGCTCAACTACAGGTCAACCACACGATGCCCGCCTTGAGACTTTGGAAAGAGGAGATGGGCGACGAGTGGGAGGACATCTATGTGCTCATACCCACCGTTTGGCCGGTCTCAGGAAACAACCCGAGACTGCAGGTAACATTTTGATCACCGGTGAACCTCCTTTAGCTGACATTAATTTTGTGTTTAATGTCGTTGGGGGGTTTTGATTTTTTAAGGGGTCGTGAATAAATGACATGTTTGTATGTGGCTTCTGGTTTTATAGATTTTTCAGAAGCTGATGACGGCCGGTAACTTCAAGACGCGCGTGATCCTGACTGAGAACGCGAAGACGCCGGACGACATGCGCACCACGTTGGGCCGGGTGGTGGCCGACCGGGCGCTGGCCCAGATGGTGTTCGGCGTGTCGGACGACGAGCGGTCCGAACTGACCTTCTCGCTGTCCACCAAACGCGATCTCATTACCAACGCTTGTGACGAAGCTCTGCAGGAGCTCGAACATCCGGTCACTTGTCAATACAACGCCATTCCGCACATCGAAACCAGCTAGAGCATCTTCAGCGGTCATTCCATTCGGTCAAACGACATGTATTGGCAATGACCTTTCTTCACACGGGCCAACAGATCCGGATACGTGGGCGCGTCCATAACCAGTCTGAATGGTAAAGGTGTCCATGTTTTCTTTTTTCATTGGTTATATATGATTAATATTTGTTACGAATTAAAATTCTGCCGCATTCTCGTGAATCGATTCTCGTTATTTTACAGTGGGCAAACTTTGATCATTACACGCCAACTGTGATTCATTAATACAACGGTGCATTTCTTGTTAAGTTGTTATGCATAACCATATTCTTCGACAAAGTAGGCCTCTTAACATCCTTTTGGAGAACCGATGAAAATAACAAACGGCATCGTTACTTTTGCCAGCACAGGACGTGACTTGGCTTGACTATGTGATGGGCATTTGTTGATGTTCGCAAAAGGTTAAGTCCCCAATATCAGCTTTAACACAATTTCCGCGTCATCTTTTTCTACTTATATATATACTGTACATTGGCATTAGCGAAAAAGAAAGAGAGCGCTTACGACTGAAAGAGACGCTTAGGTGTTTGAGCTTATCTCAGGCTGAACTCTTCTCTCCTCCTGAGAACAAAAGATTGTGCAACAGTTCTGTTACACTGGAGGGTAAATGTGTTCAAACACAAATCAGTTATTTTCCCAAATAGGGGTTCTCGCTCTTTAAAAATATAAAATGTAGAATCTGAATAATCATCAACTTCGAAATTATGCCATTTACATTCTGTAAATGAAACGAATGAGACTGTTATTACAGCGGCAAAAGTTATTAAAATGAACAATTGCCAGGAATAAATCCACATTTGAACATTCTACTTTTGCTTAATTGACAGACGCTCACTTAACAATCGTCCGACAAGACCACTACAGCGAACATTGTCATAAATATGTACAAAATTCGCAGTAGACAGTGGAATGGCCTGGCAGATCCTCAAATCCATAACCTTTTTAAATAAATACATTCTGTCCCCAACTGGTCTTTTGGCCCCCGCCATAGGCCCCTCTCTTGGGGGCTGCTTGCGGGTAAAATTTGTAATTGTAATTATGAATGGGGGAGAAGGGTCTCCGGAGAATATCCAGTCGCGATGCCCCGCTTTTCAATTCCCTAGGGAATGCCTTTAATTCGTAGGCGAGTGTGTTGTCGACTTATTAAGTTAGAGTAACCCTCGCCTGTGCTCAGGTGGAAGCACCATTAAAGCGGCCACCAACCTCTCCAATACGTAATTTCCCATCACAATAGTCACTTCACTACAGGCGTTTCTGTACCCCTCTTGGTGCTCAGGCACTATGCCTGGGGAAAATATTTTCACCAGTACCCCAGGATCGAAATGGTCGAACTCGGGACTGCAGAGTCACAGACGGTTGCAATTCCCATTGGTGCGAGTCGTTTATGTCTATAACAGTGACGAATTCAATCAGTGGTGGCACGCAAATGTACTAGGGGTCTAATTCTAATCTAATTGTCAACTATCAACCCCCCACTCGCCGCTGGAAACTCTGAATGAATGATTGTCCAAAAAACTATTGAACAACATTGAGAGTCGTCGAACCGCTGTAACTGCAACTAAATCCATGAATGTCATCAGAGGACACTAAATAGCTGTTATAGGTTAGAAATATTAAAAAAATTAGAATCTAAAGAATGCCTCCTGTCGCTTGAATTTCTGTATTGCCTTGAAGTGTGCGGCTTCTATCCCAAAACGTTCTGTAACAAGTGACGTCACAAGTGATGCCTTCTAATCAGATTACTTCGTGGTTATCAACAAGGATAACTTGTGTTTCAAATCAACCCTGCTTTTATGAGACCGCTTAACGTTTCTTATGTGAATCTTGGATCTATGTGTGTGTGCGTGGGTGTGTGACCTTCTGGAGTGACGACATCTGTGACGTCCTGCTGTTGCAACGTAATTTGTGATTTCGCCTACCCACGCTGCGAAAGAATCATTCAGACAATATTTTTACGACTGAAAGATACGAATCCCCAAATGCACAGTGCGCGCCCACGCTTTTCCTTAAACAGCCCCTAGTATATAAAAATGAAAAAGGTTAGAGAAAACAAGGGTTGTTTTGCGACACCATCAAAACCTAAGACCCAATGCTGAGATGCAGTCACTGTTAGTCCAGCTATGGCTACACATTCAGTGAAAATATTCACATTCAAATTTGCGGTATAACAGAAATAATTTGTGGCATTCATAATAACAGAAAGTTACAGTGACAAAACGAAGAAAGGAATGATATTTGCAAGAATGTCGTTAACCGACAAAGTAATTTTTCTCAAGTAATAATCCGCGAAAATAATTTTTAAATATCTTACACATCAAATATCATTTCATCATTTTGTCACTGACTTCCGAATTATGTTTCTATACTATCTTGCATTGTGTTTTTAATTAGTTATATATCCGAATTTGCTTGTGCTCTTGCACTTTTTCTGCTTTACATAAGTACACCAAAGTTTAACGATCATTGTGCTAGCTGATGAGTGTTAAGGCAACAGGGACAATGAAAAGGCTAAATGGATCGTCAAATGGAAGTGTTGTTTTTACTAGAAATTTCTATAACTTTAATTTTTTTTTTGTACGATTGTTGCTTTATTCTCCTAAGTGTCATCACACATTTTTATAGTGTAATGTCGCATACTCGCAAATTAAACTTTCCTAAACAACACGCTGTATGACGTGTAATGTCGTAAATAAGATTAGTGCAATGCTGGTTGATAATGACTCACGTCAAATTTCTGATTATGGTGCATGGCGTTTTAAAAACCTGAATTGAAGCAATTCGAACACGACGACGAAAACATAGTTTTGTTAAGGTGGCAGGAAACCGACTTCTAAATGTGGCGTCTCAATGTGAGATGGAGAGGAAGAGTGGAAAAGATGCGTCACGCACAATATCACTCGGATTACAAATGTCAACTCTGTTTTCTCTGGGAAGGCGTCTTATTTTAATGCTTTTGACGGTTACCTAAAAGGAAATGCGGACAATGCATTGGTACAGAACGGAAGATGCAGGTGGGAAGAAGCAGCTGGTTAAAACAATTTCGAATTGCGCTTAGCCTATGTCACTTGGTCACACGCTATGCACCTGTTCACTTTCTTCGTAATTCACATGTTCGCCACATTTTATATGGTTCGACAGGTGAAAATCTCATTTATATATATAAAAATGAATTTATGTATGTCTGTATGTATATTTGTATGTCTGTCTGTCTGTTTGTCATTTATGGATTACTAAACCATTCATGTGATCGTGAGATCATCAAGAGAAACGAAGAGGGCTAACGTAACTATGGATTTCCCTTTCTTCTAAGATCGCAGCAAAGCGCGACGGGCCAGCTAGTTTTTTTTATAAAGAACCCAGTGCTCGGTGGCTCCCAAAATCCCAAAATCTGGGAGACCACCGAGCACCCGCACTGCCTCGGATGTACATTCATGGAAATTAAGTAGAAGAGATGTCTCATGAGGTCACATCATGTTCTTCAAGCCAGTGGTCCCATTGTTGGTGCGAAAAGAAAAACGTATTTCGTAACGCGTGGAAGAGAGCTTGAAATCGCAATTTCGCGGACAAAGGTTCCAATTGTTGACTTCTTATTTACCCCCAATTCCGTGACTCCAGTAACAGACGTCACACACACAGTAAGATGCTTTGCTAATGCCACATCCTCCCCTTTCCCCATCCTCTATTAACCCCAGTTCACGTTTCAATTACGGGCATGTGTGTCACGGGGACATGCGTTAGACCCATTTACGACTGCATTTCCTATATATCCCCAGTCCACATCTTTAACGTTCAATTTGGCCTAGGGCATGCGTGTGTCACGGTGACATGCAGGTCGAGACTTCGTGGCAAGGGACTTCATAAATGCGAAGATTCGCTTTCGAAATCCAAGTGAAACGAAGGCATGGATAAATGCTGCAAAGTGACGTATTGCGGCGACAAGCGCCACCGTCATTGTAACAGTAAAAAATTTGAAAACGGTCGACTTCTTAAAAATATTTTTACGTAAAAAACATTTCGTAATCCTCGATGACGTCACATACACCTATGTGCACGATGACAATTCAAAAAGGAATGTCAATAAGTATGCGAAATTTCATTCGATTCGATTAACGTTTTCCAATTTTAATTGTAAATTTTAAAAATGCTATTTTTTGTTAGTACACACTGTATATATAATTCTCATATTTTGTTTGGAATATTTAAGATGTTTAATTTTAAAGCCCAACGAACAAAATGTTTAAGAAAATGGACTGAAGGAAATTGAATGACAAAACGCTCTCTTTTAATACAAAACTAGCCCAGAGCTGTGCAGCGAGTATTAAAGCTGTGCATTGACCTACTTTGGAATAGCTAGGAGCAGTTTTCGAAGTACAAAAGCAAAAGTTTATTGAAAATGTCAGCAGGTGCTAATACCATAAGAGGTTAATTGAAGCTTCAATCAAATACATTGCAGCCTTAAGCTGCGTGTATAAATTTGCATTAAATGGATGCCCCCAAATCCAATCTAACAGCAGGAAAAATCCTCCTCAGACTTTACAAATGATTCTACAGAGTAAAACACTATATACTTTTAGAACTGACGATGTTAAACCTTCCCGACAATCTCACCTAAAATAATGACATAAAATATCGGTTTTCATAGAATAAAAATTTAAATAATTATAGCAAAGATTAGCGTTCTTTAAGAATAAAATTTTCCAACAAATACAACGCCAAACGTCAATATCAAAATATATATTTTGTCACTGTTAGATTCTGTCAAATAAAGTACGAAATTTGCCTGACGCCCAAAAGTGTAAATATGGGTTCATTTGATACATAACATGTTCCAATTACAATTTATGATGACATGCATAACTTAGAAATTTATGTTTTTCCAAATTTACGCCACGATCGCCCCTCCCCCATTCAATATGACCATTATTCTTGTTATTGCCTATTTTACGCACAAGTTCGGTGAATAGCCAGTAAATAATTATTATTCTATTTTATGTGCTATAAAATGTTTTACAAGCGTATGCCTGATTCGCCAGACAAAAAGGCTTCTTGTTGAATCACGCCTGCGCAGTTATCCCTCATTGTCAATTAAATTGTGTTCACATTTTTCCGATGCGTAAAATCTTAAGCCAGTCGAGCAAGAACCTCTCAGTTAGAATGATGTTTGTGTTTTATACCGCCTGGGAACAATGACAAAAGGTTAAGCTCTCTTGAGACCGTAGAGATAAACATCCAATTTTCTTCAACGTAGAATAAGTACCATGCACGTCCACAAAAATATCTCATGTTACAATTGAGACTAATTACAATTACAGATGCAAAATTCATCATAACGAGTGCGAGCATATGCATGTACATCTAGGAAATGTAGGCATGTGTCGCCATCTACAGGGATTTCTTAGGTGGGAGGGGGAGAATTTACAAGGTGTGTCTAATAAGTTTCAAGCCAGAATTTATTTCAGGAGCAGCACACACTTGAATGGAAAAACGCTTCAGTACTTTTCAAAATAAGCCCCTTGAGCATCTCATTTTTAAAATGTCCTCAGTCATCAAATCAATTACTTGATCGGAAAACCAGGACAGTAATCAGGAGGTGAGAAATCAGGTAAATAGGGAGGGTGATTCAGAGCCACAATTCCATTCTTGACCATTGATCTCCTTGACGACCAGTGCATTATGAGGTCGCGCATTGGTATGAATAAGATTTCAAGTGCCTCTTTCTCGGAATTGAGGCCGCACCTAATTAATTTGTTTAAGCAAACATTTCAAAACCTGCAGATAATTAATACTCCTTATTTACTGTCTGACGATTTGGAACTAATTCCTTGTGAATTCTAACAGAAACCCAATACAGGCTGGGCTACGATGAGTTGTACTGTGCTGTATAGATAATGTGTGTATACATACAACTAGTGACAACCCTTTGACCTTGTCAAGGATATTAGTCCGATTGTCAACGTGCCAAACACAGGTGGGCAGTCCTGAGACTTATTAGACGAACCTCGTACAAGAAACACACTGAAAGTGTGGTGATAATACTGACTTTATCGATCGGACCAACAGCCGCAATTCAGATCATTCACATCTTTCCCGGTTGGTGAATCGATTAAAAAAGATAAATTGCCTTTAGAATGTTATTTAAGTGAGTGCATTTTAGTGGTCAGTGGTCTCAGGAGGACATTCTATAATAAGCTGTGATGATAGGATCCGGTGATTGAATCTTTTTCATGAACGTAATAACAGCCGGTCAAATTGACGTTTTTGTTTTCGTTCACGATGGCATTGGAGCCATACAATGGTTAGATGCTCGAGTGGTTTCTATTTTCTACCCCCAAATAAGTGCCAACCGCAAAATCGACCACAACAGTAAGTGCGTACGATTAATATGATAAAAACATATAACAATAAATATATTCGAATGGCGATGTACATGGGATTCTATAAATAAGGTGGAAAATATTTCAAACGAGCCATAATTGTTTCAAAAAAATCACTTTTTAACGTACGTTTCTAGATTTTGTTCATTCTTCAAATTAATCACTTTAACTGTTCATTAAGAACAACTAGATTTAGTAGCTGTTGATTTTCAAAATTAGATTTTTAAATTTTTTAAATACTCATATCGAAGAGATGTAATCACTACAGGAGTTTCTCAACCATCTTGGTGCTAAGGCACTTTTTTTCTTTTCATAATTTTCAATAATACCGTGACGTACCCAACCAAGATAGAAAACTAAATCAAAGTAAAAGAAAACGTCAACAAGTCTACAAAATTTGCAAGATCCAAGCTTATTTAATTCAGCCAAAATGCAGTACATTAAATTAAATAATCGATAAAATCCGCAGCAGGTGCAATAAACATAACGATCGAATGCAAGCTACAGAGATTAACTAAGATGGTGGGCAATTTCGGGACTACAATTAGAAACTCGGCAACGAAGACAGTTTAAACGTAAAATTTAAAACATCTTCTCGAAGATAAATTAAGAAAATGAAAATTTGCGAGACACAAAAGACAAACGTAAGATTTTACCCAAGACTTTCGCCAATACCCAATAATTTTTAAAATATAGCAATGAATTTTCTTACCATACCTCTGGTTATCAAATAGCTTTCTTCCCCACCATCTAGTTAATACTACCATCGGCTTCCATTCATTTTCTTACAGAGATAAAAATGGGCAGCCCCGCGTGACACTGAGGTATTGTGTGATTGCTATCAAACGGGGGGTAGCACATTGACCGAGCATCTAACATTTTCCCCGCATTAACCATTTCATAATAATCGGTAGACAGCTAACGTAAAAAAAATATATGCTGGAACACCCCGTGAAAGATGGTATTTCTTAACAGAGCTGATAACAAAACTATGATCAGAATTCTGACAAAATAGCAACATATTCTCAAAAACAGAAAGTGCGTGACGATCACATTTATACGACAAACTTGATCAGGGCCTGCATTTTGGTCATTCTCAAAATCAAAATCAACTTCGGAACAACTTCTGAGAAAATCATTCATAGATTATGATTGAGTTTAGCGAAGTGAAGGTCATTTTTGCAAATATACAGCCCAATTGTATTTGACAGAAACAGCTGAATCATCATTGTGTCCTTTTCGTGGGCGCAGTGATTCTCAAATACTGAAATTGGGGACTCGGAGGCGACCATAAATCGAAGTTGATTCCTCAACTTGATATTTCAGCCAAACTCATGACGAAAATGCACTTTTTCCTCAAAACCATCGATTGAGTGGAATTGTGGGTTGTGCACAAGCGCAGATGACGTAATTTGATGTTCTTTCATGACTGACAATTTACGGTCAATAGATCAGCGGCTTATTTCGAAAACTTGCAAATTAAAACACGCTGATTAAAAGATTTCGGAATTTTTACGACGTCATTACACGACGCTACTGCTTAAATAATAAAATCCCGATGGCAAATTAGCTTGCGTTGTAACGATCCCTTTCAATTATTATTAAGGTGTTGTGAAAAGTCATTTGCTGAGCCAATAAAAGTCAACTAAAAAATTGTATCTGCTACTGTCGTATTGCGTAAAGTATACTCGTAATTCCCAGCTATAAACGGTGTAGTTAGTAATGAACTAATAATAAAAGAAATAGCGAAATAGCTATGTGATCGTTCAACTTAGAAAGCCAAATTTATGAATTTTCCAGCACATTCAGCAGTTTAGATACGGGTTCAGTCGGCTTAAATTGTAGTGAGTGGCGCTGCTATCGCACATGTGGAAGAGGATCGATACGAGAGAGTCGCTCTGGGGGAGAGTTAACCTTTTTGTTCCGCCAAATTAACCTGACATGGTAGAACGACGAATGATACGAACAGAAGGTGATTAAGTTAATAATTTAATTAGTCATAGTCGGGATGGCGACGATGTGGTTGAAATTGATTAGACTTTTTCTTCTTCTTACGGTCGCTCGCGGATCAGCGGAGCCCACTTTTAATTATGTTCTAGCGCGGTGGTGAAGAAAATGGAGAAGCGTGATACTCCCTCCCCCCATCAGGGAAAATGCAGATTGTCGTAGCCAATATTCGAGCGTAATTTAATAACAATTCAAATTGAAATTTCGCTTTCCGTAAGTACCCTGAATCCGTAGCAATCGCACATTGAAGAAAAAGGTGGATGTAAAAAGGACATTAGAGATTTTACAAAATCACAGTATCTAGGGTCAATTACACTTAAATTTGTTTGCAATAATTACGTGGGGATTCAAATGAAAACGAGGAAAGTTTAATTAAAAATTGAATGCTGCTGTAGCTTGACCTCAGTTGTGGTTGACAAATGTTGATTGGGTACCTCTAACAAATTTGCATCAGGGGAGCATCGTTCTGCTATTGCAAAACCGATAAGTAACTATATAAACTAAAAATATGTTCTCGTTTTCACCGGTTTCATTTTGGCGGTTTCCGTAGAAAAATTACAAATTGCTGTTCATTTGAATTAAGTTTTGCTGTCGAGCACAAATTTTTCGTCCAGTCATTATGAACATGAGAAGCGCGTATAAATGTTTGGGAACACTCAGTATTTTCTTGGCATTGCCTCGTATTGTTCTCGCCGGTTTTGTTCCAATTTCTGGACGCCCCCCGTTGCGCACAAATTATCGTGATTAATGATTAATCATGATTAAAAAACCAACGAAGTATAACAAAACGGCTTGATAATGGGCAATAACGTATAGTAATTAACGAGTAGTAATTACAAGTGTCTGTGCTGAAATTCCGACAACTACAAAACTCTACATTTTCCTTTTATCAGTTCCATGGTAGGCGTTTTAATCCCCTGAAAAGTTCTTTAAATTTAAATTTGGATGTCAGAAAAATCTTATAAATGTAAAATTAAGACGCCTTGATTTACTGAATTGAACCCTCGCATTCGTGAATGCGATCAAAAGGTTGGTTTGGCTTCTTGTGAATGTCGCGAAGCGGATTTCGGCTTGCTGCTGGTTAGTGGTGGGACACATGCAAATTGTAATTAACAGATTGTCGGGGGTTCCTGGGGTCGAACTCGTGCGGCGCCCGCGGAATGAAATTTTCGAGCCTGTTTATGGTTTCGCCCTTGACCTGGACACAAGTTCCTCATAAATAAAGACTGAGACTCACACAGGCGCGAGTACATTTTTCCTCCCACCCGGTCGTCCTACGTCCTAGCCGGTGTCCTCTAACGCGTTGGTGATCGCGTCTGCTTAAGGATTGAAGGGTAGCGGGTTCGAACCTATAAAAAGATTCGCTCATTTGACATTTTCGGGTGGCGTAGACACTGGCGAGTTACGAAGTTTACGAAAATGTCTGAACTACGACCTTTGTAAAGCTTGGGAGCCGCCTTTGTGGTTTGTCTTAGTACTCTTTAATTTCTGATTTCGAACGAATAGCAAAGAGTATAAAAGTGTATCGATATCATAAAGCATTTGAGTCTGGTACGATTCGTCGCTCGATATTGTAATTCCTATTCACGACGGGAAATTCGATAAATGACCAAAGTTCCTAATTCCACCTATAGAATTTCGTCGAAAAGTATGCCAGACTGCACTGGACCGGCAATCCAAAGATCCGTGGTTCAACTCCCGGTCTGTTCGAAACTATATTTTTCGCAATTACCAGTTCTAATTTATTAATAGTAAAATATTGTTATAAAAACGACTTCGCCACTCGGTTCGTCTTACATTTGGTGCTGTCCCGAATTCACCCTTTCTCGATATAATTTATAAAGACTCGAATCGATAATTCAATTTGAATCCATAGACGCGAAAGAGCCGAGCTAACTGTCTGAACCACGGCGTGGCACGAACGACCTCAAGTGCTTTTTCGGTTGGAGGATTCTTCTAGAAGTTGGGATGGAAAAAGAAATAAAAAAAGATTACATCGAAATATTGGTCGTTAACATGGGGGCAACAAACATCGGCGTGCCTGCTCCTCACCCTCCCTCGACATCTTGTTTTGCGGTGCATGGACCAGGTTTCGTTATTAAAGCGTGTCATCAGAGCCATATCATCCGAGTTTAGCACCAAATAAAAAGCCGCAAACACGATAAATAATATTACTAGCCTTCGTGTATTGCGAGCTCGAGCATATTTTCACGACTTATTGATGGCTGCTCTGCCCTTTTTCGGTAATAAACACACACGACTATCGTCCAGCTTGCATAGATTGTATTTTCAACTTCAAACGATAGACAACGGTTAGTCAAATGCCGCAAATCCAAAAAACAAATCTTTTCAAATTCGAATACTAAATGAAATTGCGATCCAACACAATCCGATAGCGGCAACAATTAAATTTGTTATTATGAATAGCAGTAAACAATATCCAAAAATGGACCAATGTTCAACACCATGTTGATTTGAATAAAACAAAATGAATTTTATGTAATTTAGTAAATCATTTTATGACATGCTGTTCGCTTTCAAATATTATAGACTGCCATAAGATTCTTTATCTTAATATCGGCTTCAAGAAAGTTGGACAAAAGACGAACACAGAAGAGTCTTAAGGAAGAGTTTCTTAAAATCCACTACAGGGCACCTACACACTGTCGTGCACAGAGGCCACACATTATGACGCATATATCGAAAAGAAAAATCAATAATTAATGTGGGCACCACTTGGCATTGATGATATTGAATGCCCTTTCAAGTATGAACGGAATTCCAATTAATTCACTGAGCGGAATGAGGAATGCGTTTAATATTTTATTATTTGCCAAATCATCCATCATGTGTAACGAAAAGCAAAAACTTCGCTACGAACTTTCGGTAACTGACTTCATTTGGAACACATAGTGATTTCACATAGAGCACCCCCGCCATCAAATAAGAGCCCGCGTCACGATCCGAACTTGTGTTGTGAGTGCGGCTGTTGTGCGGTGCGCCAGATGGTTAACTGAACACGGTACATTAAACAGTCCGACATACACTTTACTCGTTACTTAAATTGGTTCTTTCTAAGTAAACAGTCGACATGCACGCAAATAACATAGCAATGTGGACTCTAAATGCCGATTAAGTTAAATAAACAAATGGTAAGTTGAAGAGCAACTTTGTTCATATGTTTTCGACTCAGAAACCAAGCGACATTTGCTCGATTGAATTAAGTTCTAACCTATCCAGAATACACAGAAATGCGATTGTCAAACGGTAACCCACTGATGTTTCAGGTGTTCCCAAATGTAATGTTAAGGAGTAGCGCATCCGCTCGTCATTCGAAATAACCATGGTTATTGCAGCTCGTCATTCCACATCAGTAATACCCTTTCTTCCCATGTGCTGCCTTTGAATGAAAAAAATTTAGATAAAAACCGAAATAACCAATAAATTTAAAACCCCTCAGTCCAACTATACTCGTATGTCAGGCAAGCCAAATAAAATTCTACTAATTCGCTTATCTATCGAAAAATTATGACGTCATATTTTTAGAGTATTTGTATCTTCCTTTTTTTGGATAAACGAGTATGATATAAAGAAATATCATAATCGTTTCCGACTAAGATACAAAGCCTCTCCTCAGTCACTTCCATCCATCCATTCGGGCTCGAACCCACAACCCCTTTGGTATCGTATTCAGACGCGATCTCAATTCGACTACGGCGAAGATTTGCACTCTATTCCCGCATCTCTATGCAATGGACATGGTGACTTGATCGTTGAGTCACCGCGGGGGGAGGGGAACTCTGGTAAAAATCGCCCCCCGTGGAGGACTCCCGATGAATTCATAATGGAATCTGCTAAGCTAACTTCGTTCCATACAGATGGCGCGACTATCCACTTACGTTAAGTAACACTGGTGGAGGGCCTGATGCAGTTATGTCGTTTATTTATTGTTGCGGAGCTGCACTAGACTAACCGGTCACAACTAGCACAGCAATTGAGAAAAACTACAGTTATCCTCTGTTCCAAAAAAAGGAATTTCCATTTATCAAAAGCAATTGCGGCTATAGAAAAACTACTGTATGTGTCCTTTTCAACAAAAAAGACCAACTGTAAGTTAGGAAGTACAGAAAGTTTCGTCAGCTAAATTTATTATTGCAGGGCTTTCTGGTGCGAGTTGGGCGAAATCATCGATGCCGTGTTCTTAATGCATCTGGAATAGGATATCCGATTCAAAAATATAAATCAATTTCGACAACAATTAATAACCTCCGTCAAATTCGAACCTTCAGGCACCATCAACACATCAAAGATACTTCTCGCAGGCTGCGTCTAAAGTGACACTGTTTATAAATGGATGTACATGCTGAGAGGAAAAACACATTTGCAAATTGCACTCACACCAAATATAACATCGCTTCTAATGTGACGGCGAAAATGGAAAAAAAAAGATATACACTGTACATGTATAGCGCATTTCTCCATATCCTCGGTACATGTCTTTCTCACCCAACGCTAATTTATTTTCGCAATTCGCATTTCAGATCTCTTTATTCACGGTAGCACTTAAGCATGGGACAACGATGCCGTTGTTTGTTACTCGAGACGCGGCATTCACAGACACATCAAGAACTTGTTGGTGTTACCAGCCAATATTTTAATAGACTATCACCGTCGTTACATTTTAAAACGACTTCCACACACTTAAAAATGATATCTTAAAAATGACACATGTGTGGTCTTAATTTACGATGAAATGTCGTTTAAGACAA
>JAQGBY010003140.1:0-20255 GCA_034698785.1 Mycogona germanica
GCTTAGCTTTCGAATTCTTGATCGGATCAAGAATTCGAAAGCTAAGCTCGGGCAATTACAAACAATATTTTATGTCCATGAACACGGCGATGTCAAACTGTGTCCTAAAATTAATTTTAACGTTTAATGTTAACGTTTGTAAAATCTGATTGTAGTTGATTTAAATTTCTAAATTGTTTGAATTTAATTCATAAAAGAATGTCTATGGTTTACGTCATTCCTCGACTTTTTTGACTAAATTTCTCGATTATTTAGCTGAAATTGTTAATTTACTTATTCTACTGTATAGTTAATGTGACATTATGTAGTTTAATTTTTTGGAAAGGCATTAAATTTAAACATTTCAAGAAATGTTCAGCTAAACAGGTTTCAGCACATTTTTAAATTTTAACAAACGCTTAACTTTTGGTCTAGCTCACATCAGGCAGCCGCGACTGTCGCTAATGATTGGAATTTATAGGGTTCGTAACGTCTAACTACGTAAACGAGTTTAAAATTGCGCAAGAAAATCGGTGGCGGATTTTATGGCGTCGACGAGCGCAAACCTCTTTTCTCCATGAACTTAAGTGCCGTCTACGGAAATCAAGAAAGGTCTCAAGTCCTATTTGTTGCGAAAAATATGGAAATGATGTTCGCGCTCGAAACATTTTGCGCCTACTTTGCATTATACTACTTTCCATTCGACTTTCACGTAAGCGAATTTTTTTTAAAACAACTTTCCACCTTTTAATTTTTTTTTTAGTTTTTTATTGTGACGTTCATCTGTTGTAACCAAATGAGGTAACCCCGGGGTTACTAAACCCGTCTTTTGAATATATCTTCCTGAGACTCGTTCGGATTTGTACAATGTGCAGTGCAGTAAATGTCAGACGAGAACTGAACCTGATTCTCTTTTACTTATTTCCGGCATTCCAATAGGCACATGAGATACTGTAGTAGCATCGACGTTTCATTGAAATAATCGCTGCACCAATTATGTGCATGCATTATTATGCCTAATTAAACTATTTTTATGCAGTGTATGTACATCAGTGCATGTACATGTGTATGTAACACAATATTTGTAACGAGCTCGTATTTTCTGAGAAAGTTTAAGCTTACATTTTTTAAGGAAACATTTCATTTCGAAAATTATGGGGAGGATTAATGCCAGTTCATTACATGCTCAGGAGCCAGTATTTAAAAACTCTTCAAAAACGCCTTCGAGTTCATTTTCATTTTTGGTGATTTGGCTGTTGCTTAACGAAAACCCTTTAAAGTCCAAATTAGAGAAAGTGCCATGGATCGGGAGCTGGGTCTTAGGAGGATACGATTCCAAAGGTGCCTCAGGAAGTGACTGGCCACTCATGCCAGGGTTGATTGACTTCGCAGCTCCCTGCGCTCCCCGCCGATCGTTTGCCCTTTTTTATCATCCCAACTTTGAACCTATCCCACCCCAATCCCCATTCTTCCTCGATCATATTTGCCATTGTGCAAATGCAGAGATATTAAGCAAATACCTCTTCGAACTTAACAAATATCCCCCTGTTTGCTCGCGGGTTTAACATGAGCCTGGCATCAGCATGCCGTGTATAGGCAGACAGTTCCCATCTTGTTATAGCTGGAAGGTGGGATCGTAAACTTAATGTTGACGGGACAGTGTGCCCATGCAGGTAAACGTCAGTAGCACAAGCGTGATATGACTGGTCCAATTCAAATTTTGAGCATTTTTTTTGTCCCATCGCGCTGTTCTCTTCAAACGTGGAGTCGCCACTTTGCGATAAAAATAGCCGTAACCTATATGTGTACCTATTTTATGATCGCGTACTTTGTGAATATAAATCTTTTTACGCCGTGCAAACGAAGTTCTCTTTTTCTCCCTTATATAAAACCGCCAATTTTTTGGTCATGTTGTAGCTAATGTTGTTAGTAGAATAAAGCTGTGTTTGACTTTCAATACCAATCGGCAATCGGGCCAATCTATCTGTATCTGAAGAAAGCAATTAATTTCTCGAACGCGAAGTTAGCTCCCACTCAAACACTATTCACTCAAATTCAAGTATCCTGTAACACGCTGGAGTGCATGTGGAAAAGAATGATGGTGAGTGTCCATTAACACTGCGCTTCTAGCCGTGGATTGGTACAGTGTATTTAGAGGACGAATCACCACCGACGACGGCAACGTCAGCCTAACCTGACAAATGACGAAATGTGCGCCACCTAGTGATGAAGGGCAGCGCTCCTATAAGAGTACACTGTCGCGCGAAAGCATTCGTCCCTCTAAACCTTTGGGGCAAACTGCAGTGCTAACTTTTTAAAATTTACTCAAATATTAGCTAGTAAAATAGGTCTGTGTTTTAGAAAAAAATGTTCTTCTGGAGTAATGCGTGCGCAATATCGCTAGCTCCATAATAATCAAAAATCAATATGTATTTTTTTTTTAATTTCCTGGGCTTGACTCATTTTACAATAACTAGTCGTCACTTAATGATATTCAGCAGGACGACAGAAAAAAAAAACTCCCGGGCATTTTACACGCTCAAAGTTATATCCTCCTTGCATTCGTGACTACAACATCAAAGCGTGTCGGCTATCATTTGGAGAACGCGTTTTGGCGAAAGCGCAAACTGAATTGGCACCTGGTAGCCACTAGCATCGTTTGCCCTCCCTGTCTGTGCTTACATTGAAATCGCGCTGGTTCATCGTAAAAGTCTAGGGGCGTAGGTTTTCCCATTTCGTCATTCATTCAAGGATCTTTTTGTTGCGAAACTATTCAAGTCCAATGACAGTTAACTTCAGAGATTTAAAAAAGAATTGCACGTTGGATCTAATCGTGACCGATCCCGGTTATTTTCTTTGGTCATTGTGATGATTTACATAAATCTGAATGTACAAAAACAAAAGTATCTACATAGCAAATCATCATTTAATGTTTTTATTTAGTTTGGCACAATATTCGATTGTGAGTCGATTTTAGTCATCAATGAAGGTAATTGATACTCTGCTCCGCGCAAATGTATTTAACAAATTGTGTCAAGAAATATGTAAATGGTAAAGGAGTAGGAAGTAAATTTAAAAGTATTAAAATATTTTTCAGAACAATTCTAATAAGGCAGGGCAGCTAGGGCGATCATGTTGGTTTGTTTCAGGAGGCAACCTGCAGATTTCAGTGTAATCAGTGCACACTTTATCATTTGGCATGTTGACTGTAGAAGACGGCAAGTTGCAATTGTTACTTCTTTGCTGGGATTTTTTGCTTAACGTGAAACAGTTCAAAGGAACTGTTGTTTCTAGATCATGGATCTGCGATAAACCAACCGACTTTTTGGAACGCCACCAAAGGGCACCAATGCACCATGCGCATTATAGCATAGAGATTTTTTAAGGCTTCTATTCAAGGTTTCTTTTTGCTGTAAGCGCATTCCTAGACATAAGAAATTTAACAGATTTGGCTGAGTCTGGTGTAGCTAACAATCAGTTCATAACAGATGGACTGTCGTGATTAACTTTTTATGGCCAAACCTTGATCGGTGGCGTGAAATTTGCATAACATTTTCACAACTCATCTCCTCAGAACTCACTTCCAAGGCCAGAAAGCTAAATAATGATGTCTCAATCGATAGCCAGGTGTGCGTGTTATTTTGTGAGTAAAAAATAAACTTACCGTCGAAGTTAACGTCAGGAATGATGTTTATGACGTCATCGTATGTTGTTTGAAGGTGGTCCGTCAAATTTCCATTCTGCATGGTTGGGGGGAGGAATAATGAAAATCGGTTAGGCAATAGTGTGATGTCGTTCGTGATGAACATTCTGTGAAGAGCACGGATTTTACTTGTTGCACATGCAAAAATTTGATAACATGGAAAAACACCACCTACTTTTTCTTAAATCATTACAAAACGTTTCCTTCACATGCATGTCTACAGGTGATTGAAATTCAATTAAAATTCAATTCAAAGAAACTCAATTGAAAAGGTGGCAATTTAATAGTTACTTGACAATTACAGTCAATTTTTTTTAAGAATGTTTGTTTTATGTAAATATGTATATTTGTGTATATGTATGTATATATGTAAAAAGCTGCACTGACAAACGAGTGGGACAACTCTAGAGGCAATCATTTAAAACCTTTTTTGTGCGCTTTGCACTTTACATACATTAATTATTCCTCTTAATAGAAAACAACTGAGATATTTGGCTAATATGGCTAAGGAACAACTTTTAACAAAGAAAATGTCGAAATATCTCATTGAAGTGGCAAATAGCACGAGTGGCACTAACTAGTATTACCATGAAATAAACCAAGAAACTATTTAGATTACTAAGCGTCGGTATAATATAATACTCTGTAAGCGATGAACAATTGCAATAACAATAGCAAAAAAATAAGTGTCCCTATTTTAAGATGCCCTCAAGTGTCTAGGTGACCGGAGTTCTCCAGCGATGTCAATAAAAAAAAATGTTTTTATAATATTTCATAACCTGATGATCCGCCGAAACTTCATTCAACGCGCGGCACCCATTCAAACGCTTTCCTGAAATTCTTGTTTTGCGGTGTGCAAGAATTTTTGTCTCTCTTTTCATTCCGCATAAACCGCTCGCGAATTCTCGGTGAAATCCCCGGCCATTTCTACACCCGTTCCCCCGCAACAAAAACATTTATATTGATCTTTCAGTGTAGCCGCCCTCAACTACCGCCGCCGTGCCAAACATTATTCAAAGCGGAAAAGTAGTTTTGCTGCGGCCATTCAATATATTCAATGTGGTGTACGGTTAGAGCACCGACCGTGGGAGTGCTGATGATGTCTGGTGGAATTGTCGCTGTTGAAGTAACTATATCTGTTCGATTAACGACTTCCGGCTAACGACATTAAATGGCGTTCTCAAATAAAACGTACAGCACTGGAATAATTTAAAATTCTGTCTTTCAAGAATTGCTGAAGCATGCGAGGGATCAGACATTCACTCAACCTACTTCAAAGTGTATACAAATAATTCAATTCTAGGTTTCTTTTTTTTAGAGCGATTTTTAAAATAGCAGAGTATGTTTTTATTCAAGAAGTTGTTCGTCGAATTCCTGGTCATGACCAGTGTTTTTAAATTCTGATATAAACATGTTTTAGGGGTTTCATGTTGTATACAGATTGTTAGGGATATCTTATGTTCATGTATTGATAATATTGCAAGCGAATATAAAAGATGTGTTCCATTTAGCATTGCCTTTTTTTCGTACAAAATTAATTGGCTCACTCCATCTAATTTGTTTCGCGCAAAATCAATGGTAGACGATTGGCGTCTACTCTTCCGCGTCGTTGAAATGAATTTTCCGAAATGGGGACATGCAGCGCCGCCGGGTGGCCAAGATCCGTGTGGTGCGGAGGGTGGGAGGGAGAGCGCGAGTTGCTCTCGGTGATGATGACCTGTCGCCGCGGCGGGGTGCGCGCTCGCCAGCCAATCCACACACACACATACACGTACTGCGACATGGGGCCACGTCGTTCATCCACCTGATAGTGGGCCGCTCGACACCACAAGATTTGTGCCGAATGATTCGTCAATTGTAAAACGTGCCCGCCAACTTATTCATCTGGCGGAGCGCAGACTATTTCCTGTGGGCAGGGGCTTTCCTACTTAGAATGTGGGACATGAAACGCGTGCCGTGATCAAATTATTTGCCTTGTCAATAAACAGCACGATCATTTAGATATATGTTCGCAAATCTAATTGGATCGCACATATTTGCTGTTCCAAAAAAATAACATAATTTGCAGTCTAGGATCATTCATATATATTTGCAATAAATGTCATCAAATGACACGCAAAATGTGTCACCTGTATATTTGATGTGAGTGTGTGTGTTAAATGACGTCAAGTTGTTTTCGACCTGTGACGACTCTAATGTGTGTGTTTAATGACGTCGATCTAATGTCAATCTAATGTATAAGCTCTCCAATAATTTATAGACTAAAGATAAATGTTGCTGGATTGGTTAAATACAGAAAAATAATAAAGGTGTAAATTTTATACGCTAAATATATGTTATCAGTGAAAAAATATTGTATTGCTTCGTGTGCCTTAGATAAAAAAACTTATTTAAAATATGGCGAATGGCAAAATTTTTTAAAAAATATTAATGAAGTCTAAAAAGCACATGGACCATCGTACCTAATGCCAGGCTTTCGACTAATTCAGCTGCGATCATACTGAATACGCTCTTGGAGAAAAAACACTGTTTAGAAGTTGTCTTTTCATTTAATATCCGGTTGGTTCACATTACCAATCACTCTTTTTTTTCCCTTGAAAAAATGGCATCGGTCACTGCACCTTTAAGTGCCCACTGTACATGATAGGCAGTTGGTTGTACTCTCCGATTCTTTAAAAAATTTAAAGTTTTTATGCTTGTTAATATGTTTTCGGTTGATCCACATGGTTAGTTCATGTTGTTTCTTGGTGACATTTGAATGTGGCAATTACATTTCTAAACTATTTGTTACAGATGAGTACTATTCTGAATTACTAACTTTTGAATGTGAAAATAGAAACACAACTTCAATTTAGTCGTCCGTTTTGTGCCTTTATCAATCAGTCGATTAACCTGCTTGCAATCATCTGTAAACTAGGGATGGACGGGCTTTATTGTTGCTATTATTGTTGGCTTACCTGGGGAACACCACCGTTAATCCAAGTTCCATTCGCAGCAATTTTCGGAAACTTTCCCAATGTGAAAAACAAATCAATGGTTTCACCAAAGGTGCTCTGAAAAACGATTAATGAAAGCGGTCAACAAACCCATTTTCCTATATTTGACTCGAACTGTCAATATGTCTGGACAAAAAATAGTGATCGAACTCGCTAGACCTTCGCGAAAAACCAGGAAAATTCAATCCTCTTTTGATGAACGTTTCTATATTATCAAAAATGTTTTTTGAATAACCGCCTCATAAACAACTAACACTTGAACTTTGATTTCTTAAATGACACGAATTGATACTTGCATCACAAGGGTAGTGTTGGTTCACGAAGTTACTTTGCAAGTATTTAGAAGATTTGTTTTTGTTATCCAGTAATGGTTAAATAAAGCATTAACATTTCCAAATAATTTCAGATTTTAATCCCGAATTTGAATAATTAATTTAAATAGCTGCTGTCGCTAAATTGCAAAAATAATCAATGTCAAAGTTTTTTCTTTGATCGGCATATGTGTATTTTATTATGTTGTAATGAAGAGATACGTGTATGAGTATTCATACCGTTATTATCGATATCTTTTTTAACATTGACATTTTCATTTTATTTCTGCCGAGGTAAATTGTGTTGGCATCCAGCAGAATTGCAAAAATAGAAAAAATATATCGACCTGGTTCTCATTAATGGTGATTCCATAGGATTGAGGGTCCAGCGGCGCCCCCAGCGTCTCACACGAGCTGCTTGGCACGTTCCAGATGGCCGCGAAGGCCCGGCACGGCGTGACATGGCTCAGCACGCACGCCAGCACCAGCACCACCACCACCAATGTCAGAGTCCGTCGGGGCGTCCGGACACACACGGAACACACGCGGGTGGACGGCACGCGATCCGTCTCCATGTTGACGTGCGCGCACACACACACACACACACCACACCACACACAACACAACTCACGCTCTTTGGGGCACCCAGTAGCAGCACTAAAGGCACCCACCACCACACGCGATGTAATAGTGAGGCGACCGTGCGGAAAGCTCACGATCGGTCGAATGTCAAATCCGTGTGCGGTTGGTTTTATCCGAGAGGAGCGCCCAGTGTGTGTGTGCTGTTGTCTGTCTGCTGGTGTGTTGAAGTGGAGCACGTGTTGGAGGAATGGGCGGAGTCCACACGTGCGCTGCGACATCTAGCGGTCGTGTCTCGTCAGAAACTACAGTTGTCACAACTCGTAACTCATAATTGGTGCAAAGTGGTGTTGCAATCATATCGTCCAACATGTGAGATAAACATATCTTAAGTTTATCATTTTTCTAAATTTATGTCCGCCGAATTGGTCTGGAATGACAAACAACATTGAAAAACCAATTGATACAATGGTCCAATATCTTTGTCCAAAATGTTTTATTTTATTAATAAACATAATGACACTGATTTCTTTTAATGACGATTGAAAATAATTATATAACGTGATGTATATGTGGTAATTATGGTTTTCTAATTTGTCACTGTATTCTTTTTTGTTCTCATGACTTTCAGCTAATCACAGGGTTTTATTTTTACTTGTGCAATATACAACCGGCACGCAATAAGTCCATTATTGCCATCTTGGTAATCTGTCTATAATTTATAAGCACCTTCGTCATTAGCGGCTACTGGTGCCGCAAGCTTCACTGCAAGCATGAAATATCTTACTGCTGTTAACGTGGCGCTGTTAGAGTATGTTCAGCGTGGCCCGAAAGACCATTTCCTTTTTATAGTTTTTGATCATAACTTTTGAAATTTTGCATCGAATCGCATGATATTTTTTAACAATAGACAAATATTTAGGTTCGGAATTTTCTCTTTCGCTTTCACAGGCTCGAACTCGCAGGCGACACTTTTCGTTCGTTCCAGAAGCACAATCTTGGTGACATCTGTTAGTTGCGTTTCATCATCTGTGAGGATTTATTTTTTAATACAGGTACGCTAAATGCAAACTTCACCATTTAATTAGAAAAGACAATCGCTGCTCAATCTTGGTTTTATAATGAAATCGTTCAGCCGATTCGACATTTATCATTTTACTTAGGAACATAGTCTTTCTGCCATCTTGATTCGAACACTAAAAATATGCCAAATGCGAAAAAGATGTCCATGCATGTATAGAAGTATGTTCTTTTTATGCAGTTTATTTCTTCTGAAAATAAAATTTTATTGAATATGTTCACTAAATATCAAAAATGTGTATCAATTACACACCTTTAGATCTAGTTGGTTTTACAGCGTTGTTGATGTCAATTGAGTCGGGATTTGAAGCCAGAATCTCAAAGCCAAATTTAAAGACCAACAAGGTCTTGATAATGTCTTCACCACACACCTAGCTTTCTTTTCCCTTTTTGGTTGTTGTGATTCGAGCGTCAACCATTGTTGATGCCAAAGATTGACTTTTAAGTTGTGTCATTAAAATAATATGGAGGAGCTTTTTTAAACCGTATTTGGCATTTTAACAAAGTAATCATTATTTATTGACTACGACTATTTGAAGTTGAAGTTGAATATTGAATATTGAAATTGACGACGACTATTTGTATTTGCGATTAGAATTGGCCGGTCATGCTTGGCAAGAGTCGGCCTCATTTGAGGAGGAACTTTACGTTGGGCGATCGGCGCGCCCCACCTCGGCCGACCTACGCACCCTGCTGACGGTATCAGACGGTGCCGGCGACGGGAGACGCGCGAGAGCGAGGCAACTCGCTGCCGCTGAGGTCAGCAACCCCGTGGCGGGGCGCTGCGGTTGCTCTTTGCGACGTGCGCACATGAACAGCAGCAGACGTGCGGAGGGCCTCTCAATAAATCATCAATCGCGGTCAGCTGTTGGCTACAATTCAGGGTTTGGCGTCGGATCACAATCATTTGCATACTAGGATGCCCGGCTCACGAATGAAAAAATAATACCAGTGGCGAAAATATGAAAAATGATTCCAACTTCTCATTCTAATGATGAACTGATACTTTGTGGCTTTCATATACATTCTATCTATTACATTATCACATTATTTTAGTCTATTTACATATATTAGAATGCTGAAAAGAAATATTCCAAGTTGTTCCATGTTAATAAGCTGTATGTCATTAGATAGCGTGTATGTATTTAACATGTTAAAAAGTGACTTAAAACATTTTATATCAGCTATATTTTGTTCTATAAAATTTCAGTTTTTAAGTTTTAGTGTGTGTATTTGGAGAGAAATTAATAAGTTGTATGACATTTTCACCTAAACCAGAAACAAAATCCGGAATGTGGTCAGAAATCCTCAGAAATCCTTTCTTGATCAGTGCACTGTAAATTCCAAAAGATTCAGGTGTGTCGAGTGAAGTACAAAAGTTAAATACCTCTAACCAGCGGCAATTCTCATGTGGATTATATAAAAAATATCTATGAATGTAACGGGATTTCAACAAACGATTTACTCTCCCAACAAAGCCCCTCCTGCGTTAATACAGAGGGTGCTACTGTACTTTCAGTTCGTTGGCACTGACAAAAGAACAGCACCAAACTGGATTTTGGTCAGAGCTTCAGAACAGAATACGATCTTATTTTAAACCAACATTTGACCTTTTTTGCGTACTCGTTCATCCACAGCATTAGATTGTTTTGGAAATCTGTGCATGTAACATGACCCGTGTCACTGAAAATGTTTTTGTCTCAATCTGAGATGCCATCTTCATTGATGTTAGGAAATTGGAGATGGCTAAACGAAGTGTGGAAAATGTAGATAATGTTGATTGTTAAAAGGGGTTGACATCTAGAATGACAAATTTTCACAAGTTGTGGGAGATTTTGCCTCGCAAAATTGAAAGTGCCGCATTTAACAGATTGGCGCGACATTTTGTGAAGACTTTTAATAATCATTTTTTAAGGATATGGCTGTTTCTTTTTGTGTCATAAAAGTTATTTCTTCTTCAGCGGCGCAGGCGCAAAAAACGTGAATTCCAATTACTAACTCATGTGCGCATCATCAACAAAATCCAAGATTTTTTCAATTTAACGGTTTTCCAAGAAAAATCAAACTTATTTTTTCTCAAAGCGAAGCAAAATGTTTAAGCATTAAATGTTAGTTGTTAAATGTTTGACCGAGCACGGGACAGAGAGCAGTGGAAAATCGACGACGAGCTGGGGAGGCTCCATAAATAAAATAATAAACTGGATTTTGTGAAACGTACTTTGAAAAGGGAAAAAAGAAAAAGTACTTAAACATCGCCCTTATTCCATCGTCAAACCCCAATAAAGATTTAGAAAAAATTACGGTTTCGAAACCTTGCCTACGGGCTTACAATAGCGTTTTCAGGAGCGGCCTAATTCTCCCTTATCAGTTGTATTTCTGGCGGTTCTACTAATACGCAATTCCGAATAATGACAAAGGAAAATCGAAAAGAGAATCGTCGACTTTTTACATATTTTTTTGTGTGTGGTTATTTTAATGCGCTGCCTGTAGTAGCCTTCACTCGATTCATATGCCTATTTGTTGTTATTTGTATAATTTATGTCAAGTTACGCTGATAGAAAAAAATCTTGAAAATCAATTTAGAATTGGTAGAATTGGAAAAATAAAATTCAGGGATTATTATTTTTACAGAGTGTGTGTATATTTCATCGTGTATTGTGAATGCTGCCAAGCGTCACGTAGATTATAACCAGTCGACCGGTTGGTCATTCATCAAGGAACATAGCTCTCGATTTTAAAAACAAAAGGATTCTAGACTTTAAAAAAGCATTTTTTTTTTACATTTGGAAATGACTCTTTTTTAGACGTATGGGGCGTCTCGATTTTGTAGCTCCTCATTTAGACGGCCCGGTGTTTTGGAAACAAGATACCTTTTGGTTTGCACGGACATTTTTTTTTAAATATATCATTTTTATAGCACCTCTTGCAGCTAGGTTACTCGGTGTTAGTTTGGAGGGGGCCGGCGGTAATGAAAAAACAAGTCGGGTTATGGCTAGCATCGATTGTGTGACCCTGTGCATAAACGACGGTGGCGTTGTTGTTGGGCGCTGACGACGAGACGACATACATTTCCCCCCTCTATTTTTATTTGCCAAACTCTGTGATGGTCCGGGGTTCAATAACCTATGTGCAGGGCGCTTAGTTGCCACAACACAATCTGTGACACTATACAAGAACTTTTTTTAATATTTCCTACACGTCCACTCTCTCAGTTATACATCCTCGTGAGCCCCTGTGTAGGGGTGCTGCGATTTAACCAGATGATGCACATTTTGTCATTTGATTGGTTACCGTTGGTGACGCTTTGTCCGTCAAACACCATCAATAGGAGCGCTTGAAACTTATAATGTGTGACGCCCCCAAGCATTATCAATAGAAATCGATCGAAATTGTCCAATAATAGATCTACTACGAATGTAACTGATTCACTTGGATGCCACTAGAAGATTAGCAGGTGTCATTCACTTGGTGAAATTACGTCAAGAAACGCTTACATTTTCGGCTTGCCTCGAACCCACATTTGGAACTTCTATGGAACTTTTTTCGTTTCTTAAAAGATCGGTCATTAGGAGTCCGAATATGTAAGAAAAGTAGATGGAGTTTTTGCATTTGAGATAAAGCTACTAGAACTAACAATTTTGCTGTGACAACATTACTTGTATTTTTTTTTACTAGTAGTTTGTTAATTTTAATTCACTGCATATGTATAGATTCAGGCTGAGGAGACAGCACATCGATGAAGGTAGGGCATATGTGGGTCAGGAATTTTCCGCACTTGACAGTAATGTGTATGACAGTTATTTCATAATGGTGCAAGTTTAAATTTATATTCGGAATAAGTGGTCAGCTTAAAGGACATGGTCTTCAGAGGGTTTGTCTGTTGTCGAAAGGCAGAAAACCCGATTCCGGCCAAATGACATTTACGAAGGAAAGCCGCTTGAATTTTTTCCCCCTCGGCCGTGACCAAGAATAAAAATAGAATAAATTTCGTCGTCGCGCAGCTTCAGGCGAGATTCGGGAAATTCTTGCCTACCGTCGTATACGACACGTTGTTCAGATTCAAATAGTCCGATTCCGGGACTATATATATATATATATATATATTTAACCTATAATTAAACTACTATCTAAATTCAAATGTTTTCTAATCCAGCAAATGTTGTTGCATTATCAGACAAAATAGAAATGTGGAATACATGTATGAAGCAACCAAAACTTTCATGAGGCAATTCCCATGCAATTCAATTTCTTTTAAAACTTAAAAAAAACCAATTACCTGGACATCGTGGACCCAGTAGTTTTCATTGGTCGAATCAGAAATCTGTATACGTGTGCGTGCAATTTTAATAATACTAACGTTTATGGCATTTTTAAAACTATGATTTTTGCGACGTTATAAATAATAACACTAGACATGTACTTTTTCGCCAGTTCAATGTTCTCCATCCAAGTTGCATAAACGTCGTGTATCCTGATTTCAATGCGCCCCAGGTAACGCCATTGTCTGTCTGATTGAATCTCTCTAATACATATTATAGATCAACAATGATCAATACTCTGTATATATGGTAAATGTATTATGTTATACTCGAGTGAAATACATGTATTATTTGCAGAGATGATATCAAATTGGCGCTTGAGCAAAAACAGTTGGGCACCACGTCTATTCTATTGATTTCCAGCCCCATATCATTTGACAGTTGCCGTATTGTTTTGTTTTAGGCCTTCGACTTTGCGTCGTACATCACGGTATGTCTATGTACAAGTGCATATATACGAATGTTGTGGGCGCCCATGACCCGTCGTGAACTGAAGAGCGCACCTGCAAAGATATAGGGAAAGAAGGAGCAAAATTTTAAAAGAAAAACAGCGAAAAAACCCTGCACCTCAAATATGCAAGTATCGTGTGCTGACCCCTGGCGGGTGGGCGGCGCACTGGGTCAGTGCGTTCATGCTCCGTACGCACAAACCGTTGCGGTTGCGAACCCATGATTTAGTGGCGAAGGAGGAAACAGCCAATATTTGTTCGTTTTAGTGCAAGCAATTCCAGGTCAAGCATCACCACAAACATTGATTTACTTGTATGGCTTTGCAAGAAAAAGATGTTTCCGGCTAACTAACCAGTAGAACTTGATCCCAATACTCCGTTCTCTAATTATAAATTAAAAATTACTCGAGCGAACACGCTGGTGGACCCCCTTAACAAATATCTCAAACATGCGGAATCAATACAGAGCATTGTACATGTGCAGATGATACGTGTATGCAAATTTTTGTTGCCAATTTAGGCAATTTAAATGTGCCTCTCACATAGTGCCTAACCTTCCTGTTGTGACCCGTCACTTCAGTGAATTAAATAATTTAAAAAAATTATATTCATACGTAAAGCCGAGGCAATCCGGTCAAAACACATGCGTATGGTTGTGCTTTGCCGGTGGTTTCATGAATACTGCACAGAGACATTGAATAGGCAACAAAAGTAAATAATTGATTAGTTACTCATTGTCTAGTTTAAACCGAAGTCAATGTTTGCTCTTTGGAGATTTTCTAAGTTGGTGTGTGCTCTTCTCAACGGTCACCAAATTAAATGGGGTCGTTCGGGTTTGCTCTAGTCCACTGGCTTGTTTGAAATTTGAACGAGACACAATAGCCCATATCTGGGGAGAGCCGGAGGAGGATTTACATGTGCGAGCACCTATAGGGTCAAATTAGATGAGTTGGTAATATTTGCACAAATCTACAAACGAGCTTACGGGTGTTCCATAAAAAATGCGCTTTGCCTATTAAATTTTGCCTAATAATTAAATCTTTTAAAATAATTTGTCAAATTGCTTGAAATTTTGTACATGGCGGCGACCTTGATTCATGCTACTTTGAATTTCCAAAGTAATATGGCGCTACGTTGTAGTAACGTTCCAAAATCTGCAGAAGCAATATGTTCATAAATCAAGTGTACAAAGATGGTGTTTAGCAAAGAAGATCGTTGCCAGAACAAAAATTACGAATTTTAAGAATTTTAATGGGCTGAAAGTTCTTTTGAAGATGTTCGACAATACTGGTTCAGATGAACGTCGTAAGAAGATTTAGTCGATCGCTTACTGTCAACGTAAGAATCGAAGATCAACCACAATCACACTCTTTACAACGACAATTTTTAAACAGACTATATAGACAAATTTGAGTCTCGAAATTCAAATGGTGATTATCTTAATTAATCCCAAATTTTATAACAATCTAGTTATTTTAGACCGACTCATTAAATTATTTAAAAGGGCCCGATACGGTTGCATCACTGTGTATATCAGACACATTCTTGAACACCTATTTCCTCAGAATGTGAAGACGTTGGAACAACTTCGCGGAGTCAGGATAGTGCATCTCAAACCATATCCTTACTTACGTCTTTTGAACCATGTCATGGACCCCTCAGGGCTGCTTACATGTAATTAAGTAATCCAATGGCCTAATAGCCAATTGTTATCTGCACATACAAGTTTTGTATTTCTAGCATTTAATCAGTGCTGACTATATTCTGACTAAAAGCTGAAAGATCCAAATTATTATGCAATTGTTAGGAGGGAGATACAAGAACCTCTAATAACAGAATGACGGTCTACATGGGGATGCTAATGGCGTGGGCAAGAATTTCCTCCATAAATATACAAAGCACACAATGGCAATATGGCCTGCATCAACAACTTTGGACATAGTCTATGTACACTATGTAGTCGGTCAACAGTAAACAGACTCGGAAATTAATCAATCTTGGATGGATGGTAATCTGATACTGAGACCAACGATTCTACGAATGTGGGCACCGTATCCACTTCGTGCTAATTGATGCAAATTTGGCCGCGTGAGCATCACCTAATTTTCGATTATACATGTTCTGACATTTTTGTGATCATGCTGCATCGTTCACAATACTTTTTAACCATAATAATTTGAAATATTTTACAAAATCCAGGAATGTGGCCTAATAGAGAGGTCTCAGGAGGATATGCTCTGTAGCAGAGTCTGACTTCAGACAATAGCTGGTAGCCACCAGTGAGTTTACAAGACCGATCGAGAGCAAGCTATTGACATAACTTTATCCGTATTGACTTTGTGTGCATTACATGTAGATGACTCCAGGTAAACATTAACTATGCCATGTTGGGTTTCTGAATGCTGACGAATTTATTTGTTTATTGTTACTTTCCGGATGTCCTTTTTCAAATGAATGTCTTCACCACTGAAATAACAAAGAAAAAATGCAGATTGTGCACAGGCGGTAGTTGTATTCTTTCAGTTTTCAGTATTTACTCCATACCCTGTTTGGCGAATATATCGTGCTCCTGTTAACATGTTTCAATCGAGACCGTTAATCAATCACACGCTTGTACTATAACGTTTTTCAAAATCATCGCATTGCGTCGAAATCATTCGGAACATCAAATTGATATTGCAATTTCTCATTAAAAATGAAATAAAAAAAATTCATGGTCTTCGATATATGTCTCAGGAAGTTTTCAGTTTTGCACTCGATTGTACGTCAACTTACTTTTTATATATATAATTAATTTACCAAGTTCATGGTAATCGTTCATCTTTTTACAAGTGAACTATGTGTTTAATTGTATTCTTAGGCAAAGCGTAAACCGAGTGGGTGCACAATAACAAAAATATAAATACACATCAGTTGTAATAACCAAAACAGCATAATTAGTGAAACGTGTTTTTTGGACATCGATTGCAATGGAACTACTTTCAACGTTAAAGTTATAATGAATCTTTCTTCTTTTTTTTAGGATTGTCTAATCTCCAATTCTCTGAACGGGACCGTGATGAGAGAAGAGGAATGCGGACAAGGGCACCATTAATTTACAAACCACATTTTTTGGTCTTACACCATTGGTGGAGGGTCGGGTGGACCGCTGAAGTGACAATGACAAAGTTATTGGAAAAACCAAGATATTTAAGAAGCAAATGAAATTAACCGTTTCTTGGAACTGAACGTTGTTAGAATACACGTTCTCCTAAACAATAAAAACTCGTTGTGTCGTGGAAGTTGTGTCAGGTGCAATAAGATAAAATTATAAAATAAATTATTTGATGGTCGTGGTTTACGGTATGCGTGATCCGTTCAGTGCAGTTATGCTAATCTCAGATGAACTATAATTATTTTACGTTCTTATGCGTGCATCAAATTTGCAGAAACTTTGTCACCAATTTCACGATATATCTAAAAGAAAGAAGGGTTCTTTAAAATGCTTAAAGAAAGACATTATCATTGGTTAGCAAAATACTTAAATATCTGTATTCGGTTATTGTTTAACTCGATATTTCATTTTAAATTTGCTTCCCGATTAATTGCCATCTTCAAAACTTGGGCGATAAAAAAATTGGCCAACTACATTACATGTAAATTCGTGTGGCGACCAACAGGTGGCAACACTCGCAGTGGCGCAAGATGCCTATACAGAGAAGATTAGTTGAATATTGTGTTACGGGCTATGAGGTAGCAACCGGATAGTGATAAAAATATGGATCAGATAATTCGAGTGTTTATTTCTTCCTTAACTAAAAAAGCACTCGAATCAATAACAACGTCAGTATACAGAACAAATATTTAATGAGGACATGATATACAGAAACATATTATACAGTCAGTATAAAAAACTCATCAAGAAGCAACTGCACGATCTCCAATGTGGCCCAAAATAAGCCATTTCTTTTCTATATTTTTTTGTAACTTCTGACATCTGCTCATCTTGCTGTTTTCATAACGACGTTCCACAGAACCAGTATGGCTGATCTTCATTTAGTTCATTATCAGTTATCTGAAGTTATATAATATCTAAAAATATCAGAAGTTATGATATATAGAAGGGAAATGGTTTTTTTAGGTCACGCAGTAGCTCCATCATCTGCCCTAAGTACTCCAGCGTATGTGCACAGTTGAGCTGATAGGATCATTCGATCGACATGACTTGACTCGTCACACAGTTTCAACATTAATTGCATGCCAAATAATTGTGGATATTTGTTAGAGTATCATCATCACGCTCAAACGAGTACGACAGAAATATATAAATAAATAAATAGAACAAAATGAAAATGCCACCCGTGGAAATAAAATTACAGCGCAGACTATGCAGATGATATGCAAATTGTCATGAAATAAATATGAAATTGATATTGGTTATGCATCAAATGAGGAGAGCAGTTAAATATACAACGAGCCAGTCGTCATTTAGGAAATGAAATAAATAAAATGCCTTTTTCCAGAAGCGAAAACTAAATTTACTAATTAATTCCTCTCCATTTCACTTTATGCAAATACGTCTTTTGAGAGAAGTGGCGAGGGAAAAATATGGTTCCCTTCTGACGCATGTGACTCTTCGGAATGCTGACGTCTTTCTTCTTTTTCTTTCAATTGCTGGCGAATTTTGACTGGTACAGGACTATTTTAGATGGCGGCCAGCTTTAAAATCATTCTTTAAATTAAATTTAAAAAAATTTAAATTAAATTACTTGACATTGTCATTGACAATTTCATACATTGTATTATCACTTTCTGAGTGTCAAAAGTGTCAAATGGATCAAAAAATAAAGTCTAAAAAACAGCACCTGGCGTTATGCTTAATTAGTATTTTTTACTGCTCACTTTTGTCGGCGCATTTATCTGACCGAAAATTCAAGATGAGGACGGTGCAATCGAATGTTCATCCATTGAGCTAAAATGATCGGCCGCGCTCAATTGATCAATCCGACAGGGGGCGCCACGTAAAATTCTATTGCATTCCTTCTGTGCAATATCAATTCCACCCAAGTTGGTTTTGTCAGAAACGCGATCGCTGTCGCTTCCAAGTTAACCTCGTGGATCAGGTTTCAGCCGTCTGGTTCCTGATCCAGGCCACGTAGTTCTGTATCCGAGTGTAGAGGCCGGGAAATCCAGGTTCCGCGCAACCTCGTCCCACAGACACGACTCCCAGCAGCGTCCAGCGTCCGTCCGCGTCCAGCGTCATCATTGGTCCACCGGAATCCCCCTGCACCGGCAACAAAAATATTACAATTATAGTGTTGGCAACATTTTTTGCATGTACTCAGTTCGGGCTTGGCTTAAGAAATTCAGCGTTGGAAAGTTACTCGGAAATGCCACTGAGATCACGACAGCAGCACATTTGTAATAAACTGTGAATCCATGAAATTCCGATAAATTTACTGTGAATCCTTTGTCGTCCTTTGTGTTTAACATAGAAATTTCAAAAGAACTTTCTTGTGGATTATTATTATGACATAATTAACTTATTGCTTGTTTTATTGCCAATGGTTAAAACACCTTCACCAAACTAAATCTACGCAATTTTTTTTAAATTCTCTGTAGTCAACAGTACTACAGGAGTTTCTGTGCTCCTCTTGGTGCTAATGTGAGGGCACATTTTCACCAGTACTCTGGGATCGAAATAATCGAGAGCCCGCGCCGGGAATCGAACCCAGGACAGCCGAGCCACAGTCAGTCGTAATACCGTCCGAGTCGTACTTTTTAATATAATTCTGAAAATATCTACGACTAAGTGAATATGACCTTTTTTGCAAAAATGCTTTTTCATTTTTTGTACAAAAGTAACATAAAATGAATGTTGGAAACCATTTGACCCTCTAAAAATATGATATCACCAAAAAGTCTAAAAGGAATTTTAGAAAAGCATTCGACGTAATAATATTGCGTGGTGCTTGCTAATGCGAATGTGAACAGAAATGTCAAAAAAGCTACATGTTCTGCGGTTGAGCGCTTCTATATGTAGAAAAAGCAAAAGACTGCTTTTGTCCCCGCATCGTCTGCCGTTAAAATGTATGTTTCTGGGTGCTTATGTGAGTATTCCTAACCTGGCAAGCGTCTTTTCCTCCGTCCCGAAATCCAGCGCATAGCAGGTTGTCCGAAATTCCTTCCGGAAAATAGAGAGACATGCCCAGCACTTGGCCGTAGGCCTCGTCGCATTCCTTATTTGTCACCACCGGAAGAGTCACCTGGTGGAGGATTTGGTTTGACGGTCGACCTAACAAAACAACAACGCAAAACTTAGAGGAAAATCATTTTGATTGGACTGTATAGCAAAATAATAAAGTGAGGTGAGCTCGTTGTACAAAACTTTTTTAACTTTTATTCCAAACTTAGTAATTTTTGTGTAAAATAATTTATTTTACACAAAAATTACTAAGTGAGTGCTAATTTTAAGTGGCAGGGGTCATCAATTATTGAAAAGTTATAACAGATTGAATATTTTATTACAATATGCGTGAAGCGCAAAATTTTAACACCATGAGTTTAAATCAAACGATTTATTTGTAAAAGGTAAGCAATTTATTTTATGTGGCAAAATTGTACACAAATGAAGTATAACAAAATAAAAAAATTGATCTATCCATAATAGATTCTGTAAGAACAATTAATTGAGAGTGCCAATTTTACGAGACAGGATTTTCACTGAATATTGAATATTGAGAAATTTTAACTGATTGAGTGTTAAAGCAAAATTCTTTTAAACCCGGTGTTTCAAATTTGGTGATGTCAGAGTAAATATAAAAATAGATACTTTGTCCGTGGATATCGAATTTCGGGGG
>JAQGBY010003141.1:0-20253 GCA_034698785.1 Mycogona germanica
CCCCCCCCCCCCCCCCCCCCCCCCCCCCCCCCCCCCCCCCCCCCCCCCCCCCCCCCCCCCCCCCCCCCCCCAAGACGATACTGGATACTGCGCAACGGATGAAATACGATTTCTATTTTTCTTTGGGCTAGGCTTGCTCGTGTCATTCTCGTCGAGACAAAGTTCGGCGCCGTCAAACAATTCCTCTGTAGTCACGAATTGGACAATCGAATACCGATTAATGCCGTTTTCATTCGATAGAATGGCTACTCAGTTTGGTACGGGGTTCTGGTTTTTTTCGAACCCATTCCTCCTCAATTATATATCCCAGGACAGAGATTCTCGCTACAAATTAATTATTGCGTACAAATGAATCTACAGTATGCAATTCAATGTGCTACCATTTTGTTTTAGTTAGTTAGAAATTGTTGCAATTGGTGAGGCCGATATGACGAGAATCTTGAAATATTATGTGATTGGTGGAAGCAATTAGAGAAAACGGTTAAGCATGAAAGTTTATCACAGTCTTCGAAAATTACAGTTTAAATAATTTAATTCTTTAACAAAAAATAAACTATAAGTGAATCAGTTTGTTTGGAGAGGATATTTTCATTTAACAATTACGATTTCCAACTTAAGTATGCTACGTCATACTGTGCTTGTAACAATCTGGCAAATTGATTTTATTACGCGTTCCGATATTGGTTAATTCCACGTTTGCAACTATATTTTATTTATTGATTATTAAATTGGTCTATGACACTATGGCGAAGGGCACATTTTTAACAGTACCCCGGGATCGAATAATCCGATCCGCGCCAGGAATCGAACCCGGGACCGCCGTGCCACAGTCAGTCGCAATTCCGACTGATTAGGGGTTAGTTCCCACAATGTGATTATTTCGGCGCATGTGATTCGTCGCTTTTATGTAATCGCCACATGGAAATGAAGAATTTTGGGGTCCATTCGCTATAGATGTGTCACCATATGTTATTCGCGCGTAGACGTAGACTGTACTGAGCATCTCGCAAACTGCCACGCTCAGCTTAGGTTTGTTTAACCACGATCGATGTGCAGGTAGCGGTGGGGTGTGAGAATGGGAGGAAGGTGGCGGGGGTTGGCGCGTTAAACTTTAAAAAATGCATTTATTTTAGATTGAGCCTATAAATTTTATGCGATACAATTTCGCGAGAGGCGGCCGGCCATTTCGCTATATAGCTCCTTTTTCGACACACAGAGAGAGAGATAGATAGAGAATCGGGGGGAGGAAATATGTTTGAGCAGGGCGCGCCGTACAGAGAATCCGCCTCGGGAAAATGGAATGGACGATCACAAGACGCGTTCCAATTTGCCGCGGGACGACATCAACCAAGGAGCTACAAAGGGTTGAATCTTGAAGTCATTGAATCGAGGTTGGCCACCGATACAATGTCGCCTGCTCTCAGCTACGCTCAACGCTTCACAACTGATTCTGCTAAAAAAATGGACTTCCGAGTCAGACGGGAGTGTCATGAAACATGATAGTTCGTTTGGACGGATGTCAGAGAAATTGTCGACAACATCTGTAAATTAGATTTTAATTTTGGCTGATTATTCCAAAGGTCATGCGAGACACACCCTTTGTCCGGCATTCTAAAAAGTTATCATAATTCATAGAAGTTTTACCTGTTAATCTAATATAACTGTTAATCTAAGCTCACTCAGCTGGTTTTGGAACAATATTTCTAAGTTTTCAAAAGTTTCTATCTCACCATATCCCCCAATTCCAAAAATTGATAACACCTCTCTGTCACAAAATAATGTACATGATTCGGGTCATGTTCAGAAATTTGAAATTTCAAAACTATATCGATCTATATTGAATTTTCGAATCGAATATTTTTGTAGTTTCTTATTTGGCGACGCCTCGTTGTTCGGGTTGGTGATAACAAAGATGGCATGAGGTTTCAGATACCTGAGCTGGGCTCTAGTTTTACGAGTCAATGGCATCAACGATGACGAACGAATCGGTGCGCGCGTCGGCAATGTCGATGGCCGTATTAACCGGAATTGACGTTGGATATAGGGTTCGGCGCGACCGTGTCATTCTCGGCGAAAAAGGAGAAGACATTCCTTAATGTAAATAAGATTACACTCTCGAGTGGATAAGTTTTGTAAAAATTTCGAATGTGGCGGAAACGTGCGGCTATAATATTCCTTGCCACGCCACCTCCAACTTGCGCACCTATAGGCAAGACCCCTTTTTCTTAAGTTGGACAATTTGGGAGCGAAATTTATCCGGCGGGTTATGTGCGTCGCGGCTAAGATGTGAGCATGTCAAGTGGCTCCCTCTACGGTCAGGTTCAGCCGACGGAGTCAAATTATTGTAAACTTTTCGTGGCATCGAAAGTTGGTTTCCTTTCATGCAAATGATAACTGTGTTTTCGATTATTTTGAGCGGTTCTCGTTTATTTGTTTGATATAACCAACGATGATTCGTGTTGTTGCCATTATGGTTTTAGCCGTGTGCACTTTTTCATAAAAATTGTTTTTGAAATAAATTATTTTCTGTTCAAACAATTTAGCCCTGTTTTCGTGCAAGTACCCATTTCGTAAACGGATAAAAAACCTGCTACCCTTGTACGCAAGCAATCACTACATACATCTTCTTTCTTACTGTTATCAAATGGCACCTTAATTCAATTCGCGGTAGGAGTTTTCGTTGGGTCGTACAAAGATCTTTCTTATCTCTCGAACGTAAGAAATTGAGACAATTTTATAATGGTCAAGTAATTTCCATACTTAACAAAAGTGTTAATTGAAATGTTTGAGTGATCTGGATATTTATTTATTTTAATTTTTTTAAATTCACAGTAGTGTAATATTCCTACAGGAGTTTTTGTACCCCTCTTGGTGCTTAAGCACTATGTGAGGGGCACATATTCACCACTACCCCAGGATCGAATAATTGAGAGCCCGTTCCGGGAATCGAACCCGTGACCGTATAAAAGCGTTGGGTCAAAGAGTTCAATGCTCAACTCCAAAACTGATGAATCTTAATTTCACTTCCTCTATAAATAGTCACGATTGCTATGAAATTTCTCTCAGGCAGAAAATTTTTAAAAGGAAAATTTTAAATGCAGCAAAAAGTGTATGACTAACTTGGCAAATTTCTCATTTCAGGCAAAGAGTTCCGTCCAAATGCGTATTCTACTACCGCAGCCCAGAACACCGTGGCGGCTACGTGCTCTCCTTCGCCTTTGCCTTCGACCGCGAAGACGACGTCTACCAATTCGCCTACTCCTTTCCCTACTCCTACTCGCGACTGCAAAGCTTTCTGGAAGAAGTTTTTAAGTTGGGATTGCCTTATGTGCGCCACGACATCATTGCCACTTCCCTGGTAAGTTCGTTCGCTGATCCCTATCCAATAATTGAGAGAAGGTGAGAGGGAGAGTCCCGAATATACTCTGTATTCACATTTCATTAATGTTATCTTGGATAAACAAATTAATTAAACTCCAAGTTGGTTTGATGATTACAATAGTAAATTATTGATTTTTAAGTACACAAAAAACGAGCAATGGTTGAGAGGTGAGAGGAAGAGTTCCGAATATATTCAAATTCCATTAATCATGGATTAACAAATTAAGCTCCAAGTTGGTTTTGTAAATTATTGATTTTAAGATGTTGCTTCAAATAACGAGCAGGTGCTGATTTTTAAAAAATGTTTCAGAAAATTAATTAATGAAATCATTTCTAATGTGATCGAAATCAAGACGCCTAATAGCAAATGCCTAAGTCGTATCGAATAGTATTTTTATTTATTTACTGTGTTCGATTCATTTTAGAATTTTCTGTCCTGAAATGTAGCAACACTTTCAAACCAAATGTCGATTCCTATAATTTCAGGTGATTTCATTTACGCACGTACACGAGTTTTCTCAGGGGGGGGGCATCCATTGACGTAAATAATTCTAGTCGTAGGTCTCTGGAGTGGATAATGTCCCGTCCCTGCATTGTGAGAGGCACGTTCGCGTTTATCTGTACCGCGATGGCGAGAATCGGCGACAAAATGTCAGAGGTCAGAACTCGGCCATTCGCGTGACGTTACACCTTCTCCACTACACTACCCCCTTCCCTTCCTCCCTACGACCATCACCCCCTGCATCCAGACTCTCTAGCCCCCACCCACCCAGCACTAATCTTTCGTCGTAAATTTATTAGCGCAGGCACGCGGGCGCGAGCGGGGGTGAGGGGGGAACTCAACTATCGGTTTCGCCTCGCCAGACAATAATAATATTTCCCGTGCTGCCCGTATATTTAGATAGCAGAAGAGTAGTGGGGGGGACGTACAGTTTATCGGGACCGGGACCAAATACTGGCTGGCTAACCACACTGAGACCCCCCCCCCCCCGGAGACCACAACGAGAATATAGTTTTTTATGCAATTTTTAGACCAATTGAGCACTGAACTTCAGATACAACAAAAGAGACAATGAATAGATTATGAGTAAACACGTTATACTATAGTTATGTTTTAATTGATATTTTTAAGGTTCAGCATAAGATTGGTTTTCAAAATGTGATTTGTTTTAAAAGGTCATTGGATTCATGCCGGGTTGTTGTTCAACTTCTACCGGCTACGATCTGGTTACGATTGGAGATAAACACTAATGTCGTGACGGGGTATCTAATGAAATTTTTGTGTTCTACGGCTAGATCTTTGAAGTCACTTATTGTTATTGTTTATTATAGTAGCGAATATTGTGGTCTCATGAGGATGCTTTGTCCGTGCATCCGTGACTGGTCAATCGAAAACAGGACATAGGAGTATATATGGGACAGACGCTTGTACACGTGATCTATTTTCGAGATGGCTGGACGGGGACAAATCTAATCGTTCGCGAAATGACGCAAAGTCAGATTCATTTGCCAAAAAACCGACAGCAGTGTCGGTCCGCCAGGGGTTAAGGGGGACAACAGTTGGAGGATGGGATAGAGAAAACTGATGGGGACAAATTAGAAGATCAGGATCGGATATGCAATATTTTGCGATCCACTAATTTCGATGGGTACCGTGTTTGATTGTCTCGGATCCATAGTTCGACACCACCTCTCTCTCTCACCATCCATCAGAGGAACGGTGCACTGACCGCACCGTTGATGGGGCGCATGTTAACCCTTCTTAATTAATTTCCGACCGAACTTAGTGCTGGAATTTCAGACCACAGTCTGGCGTATTTGAGCAGGGTGGATTTAATTTTTTCCGAATTACTAGCAATTTCACACAAACGGGGATTCAGCCTCAGACATCTTACAATTCATCCTCTTGGTCATTGTTTTCTTTCCGCACTCTTCTGCAACGTGCTGTAGATCATGTGTCTCTGACGATTGAGTGATTCTGAATTGTGGACTTCTAGTGTCGACCGATGATTCGTACGGTGGAACACATGGATCCATTTCTGTCCCCAACTGGTCTTTCGACTCCCGCCATAGGCCCCTCTTTTGGGGGCTGCTTGCGGGTAAAATTTGTAATTGTAACACCCGCATTTCTTATCATCCGCCAATACAGTCGATCGACTGCGGTTGATTCGAACAGTCATACCAAAAAAAAAAAGGAAAATTGTAAATGCACCACGAATTCTTGCAAATCTGTTATTCAATTCAGAGGACATTGTCGCATTTCCTGGAAACAGATCAGCCTTGCTGCCGGCGCGCATCGGCCTTGCCTCAAAACCGTTAATATCAGGGCTACAGACAAGACAAAAACCAAAACAACACTATAAAATTCATGTCTCGTGCCAAAGTGGAGATGACTCGGCGCAAACGAGCGACGGATGCGACCCCTACCGGTAAACCACGTTCCTCCAATCCCACACACCCTTGACGTCGTTTTCTCGCGACTGATGCATAGGGGTCGAGGCCACTGCCGAGAACGACGAAATTGATAGAACGTGACAAAAAAAAGAAAGTTCGATACAATTGTTGGCGTAACGGGTCTCCATCTTTTGCCAAGAGAATGTAATGCGGTGCGGCGCACGCCCTCTACGTACCACCTCCTCCTTCTTCTTCTCCTCACAACGTCGCCTTAATGCGAAAATAAATCTTTGGCTGCCGCAATTATCGACGAGTAATGTTCCGGCTCGGGGGACACGTTGGCGAAATAGATTAAATGCGGAACGAACTGCGAGTGCAGCGCCACGTGCGCAGACTCGGGGAATTACTCGATCATATGGGGGGGAGGGAGCTCGAATCCGGAGAAGTCTGTCAGGAGGAAGAACAGATGCTGGTGACCAAATCAAGATTGAGTGCCTGACCAGCCTTTGTGTGACACCAGCGTCTCTCTTGGCTAAAGAAATAATTGCAATTACAATGAATAATTGGAAATTGGAAAGCATTACGGAAACATTTTGGTTGGGTCTTCACCGGTTCTTTTACCACGAGCGAATTTGGAATATTGGAATTTCAAACGACTGTAAACCTTTACCATAAATTCAGCATTTATGTAATCCACTCAAACGCATTTATTCTACAGTTGTAATTTTAATAAATATAACGGTATTTCGTTGGTTGATCTTTCTGCATCATCACTTATATTTAAGGTTTTGCTCCATCGAATTTAAACATGTTTTGGTCAAACACTTTCGTGGGATTGCAATCTCCAGCTTTGTTATTTGAAATATTTTCTCACATGTGCTCGTTAGGCCCAAACAAAATAACATTTCCATGATGCGAAACATAAATGGAGCTTAGCTGCTCTAACCAGAATCATCCTGAGCTTGGTGAACTACAGAGTGTCCGATAAATCTGCCCACAGTTCAGATCTGCCCACAACTATTCGTATCCGAAACCACTAATCAAAGTCCAAATCGAATTTTTCCGTCCAGCAAAGCCCCGAATCGACTTCCCGTGTAATACCCCCTAGTCTGAGTTAAACAGTTTGAGCGTAACAACTTTTTCGTTTTAGGGTCAAGTGCATTCGAAATCTTCCCCTATACGTACACTACACGCCTACTACAGAGTACACACCCATAGAGTCGCAGCTATAATGTAGCCGTTGCTCATTGCATACCGGCGACGTGTCTATACGTTTGTTATTTGCTCTTGCAGAAGAGAGAAAAAATCTCTCGGCGGAAAAAGCTAAAATGGAAGTTTAAATCCTCAGATTTATGATAGGCCAGGAGAAATGTGCATCGGATTTATATATACAGCGCTGCCCGTAAAATTACGCCGGGGCCGTATATATATAGGCCTCCCGTCGCCATATGCAGTTTATACGAATATTTCTTCAAAAAAAAAAAAATGAAAAGAAATATGAAGCAATGTCTAAATCCATGGTATTTATTACGAGAAGTCATGATTTATAAGGCTATTTTCGGAGAGGATTTTCCATTCTCCACACTTTTTTATTTTTGGCGCGCAAATTTTCCTCTATATAATTTTTTGATACAGATGAGAAGATTGCTCAGTCGGAAAATATGTCTGCTTTATATAAGGAATTCATTTTTTATTATTTCGAATTAAAAATCGTTCAGCGCCGTTTTATTAACACCACCCTCCTCGCCTGACATCGTCAAGATTTCTAGCCCTGATTTCCTCCACCAAAATTCTGTCAGATTCACATATCAAGGGAAAGTTACCACCGTGAGAGGAGAAATGAAACTTCAGTTTGGGAATTGGATCATTAGATTGAAAAAATATTATGAAGTACTTTGTTATCCGAGAGTCAACTGTTCGTCAATGACTGATTGATGGTGCACACGCCGTCCGCTAGGTGGCGAATGCGCCTATATCATTTTTTGTCAAAGACTTGGAAGGCGTTGATGCTGTTATTCGTGCGCAGAAACTATGACTATTTTTAGTAAGTAACTTTGAGGAGCTTAATTTGCTTCGGACGGCCACGCCATCTCCTGAGAAACTCATGAAATCTTATCAACATATCATTGGCAAATATCATTATCAATGAACAATAAACCTATTAGACAAATTACAGGGTGACCTAAAAAAAAACGCTTCGCTAGAAATTTCATTAAAAAATTGTAAATCTTTAATTTATTCTAATATAATTTGGCACACATGTTGACCTTTCCTTTCTTTATGTGCACGTGCAACTACTGCGTGACGTCATCATTCGAATTCTTAAGGTTCAACGTAACGCTCGTAATACAAGAGCAGAACGTGATGTCTGGGTGCATCAAAAGTAGTCGATTCAAAATTGATATTAAAAAGATAAAATTTGACAGAAACTAATGATATTTTTTACACATACTTGAATGAAAGGTGACCAAACAAAATGACTATTACAGTTTTTGCTTAAAGGTATCTATTTTGATTAAATATGCAATTCCTTTGCAAATCCAATGATTTTTTGTCATATTTTTCTCCAGTTCCCAGTTCGGACAGTTCTACTTAAATTAATCGAGCCAATGTGAAATGCAGAATTACGTCTACACACACGGACAAGCATCCACCGACATATACGAGTATAAACGACGCCGTTGCTCGTAAAACTCGATCCGAGAAATTCGTCATTGTCGTCAGCGAACCGCGATGGCAAAACAGGGGTCCCGCATTTGGCCGCTGTTGGCCCACGCATATACACGCAAGGGCCTATGATATTGCTTCTTCTTGGCCGCGTCGAGATGTTACTCGACGCAGTTTATTTCGTTTTTGTTTATGTCCCCGGCAATTCAACTTGATGAAGACCTCCCGTCCGGCTCGACCGATCGACCAGTCATGCTGCGGGGTTGGACGCGGCCGGCCGGGGCACAATCGCTGCTCAATAACAGGGGGTCCCGGTCTCGGTGGTCTGGAGAACCAGCGACCACTGCTGGCAGACTGGACTGGACATAACATGTCCACGACGAGTTGCACGCTCAGAGTCACCAATCTTAGTTGGTCTATCGTCAATGTTAGCAAACGCGGCTACTGGTTATGTCCGTTAGACTACATTATCTCGCGTCACTTTTGGTTTTCGTATTGACATGAAAATGCTATCTATTTAGGAGGTGGTCTTATGAGGATTGACGCAGTGTTTTTCTATTTTTCTTCTGTTTTCTTGTTTAGGGGTGAGGGTGGGGCAGAGAGTTATGCGCGTGGTGAAATACGAGAAGGCCTATGTAATAGAGTGCGTCTAGCGTTGTCGATCAGGAATGGTGGTTGCTGAGGACGCTCCGTAACAACTGGGATCCCCCAAAAAAAAACAGATGCACTGTTTGTGAGCGTTGGCATCGATATGACAAATTTAAATTTGGCAACACAAATGAAAACATGAGTCTAAATTGTACTCAACTTAACCATTGATTATTTTGTTTGAACATGTTTCACTGCCCTATTGTATACAGTACATATATCTGTAAAATTACGCGATCGTAGTGGGCAATACTTGTTCACAAACCCAAATGAACACCCATTTTTGAATCGATGCCATAATGACATTTTCAAAATACGAAAAGATCCGCTTGAAATGGTTTAAGGTGAATCGGCTGAAGTTTAAAAGACAAAGAAGTTCCATTGAAAATCGATCGTTTGATCGATCAGAAATCCTTTCACAATATCCGCTTCTCGACAATTTTTCAATTATCTGTATCAATGTCGAAAATTGACTACCCGATACTTCTCCAATTTCTCTCGGTACTTCGCGAAACCCATATGTAACCGTTGACCCTTTCCGCTCTATTTTCCCCAAACTGTAAGAGAGTTTCCAGTTATGACTTGCGACAAACATCCTATGGTTCTATGTCGGTGATCTGCCGTAATGCGATTTTCGGAAAATTGTTGATCTTATAATATCAATATATCTATAAAGTCTGTGGCGTTGCTTCCATGGATCCTGGCAAGAACAAATAAGGCGCAAAGTTGATGGAGCAGAAATTTTACCATATTTGCGCGCGACAGATATAACAGTGAAGATGGATGTAGGAGCGCTGATTAAATGCATGTATCCGTTGCTGAAATGTGTTGCTACACACACACACTTGTACAGTATATACATACTTTATCGGCTTCCGTCAATATCGGGCTTCCGCCTAGAAGCATTGGGTGAAAATACGTGAAGTGCTACAATTTATTTTTTCTGAGTATTTAATAAAAAGTGTATAAATCTGGTTTGGGTTGTATGAGCATACTCGTATTTTATTTATCGTTCCACGAGCATGGTGTTACTATGATGGATACAAGATTCCATACACCCCCAGCGTAATTCACAGCATGAATTTCTTTACTTGGTCTGGATTACAAAGAACGCTCCGTTGCAAGCTGTTTTGATGCTCCATGGTAGAAGTATCCGAAACCGTAGCACCATTTTGTGAAATCGTTTGTCTCGCGTTCTGTCCTTAATTCCTAAACATAGTCTGTGTGTGACATGTTTGCTTAAAAGGTTAGGGCAACATGCTGCCCCCTGCAATCAGGCAATCACTGTTGGTTCTGTTTATATTATGCAGAGGCTTTCAGAAATAAATGGGTGGCGGATCTCCGAATATGGGCGTTGTGATTCATCACTAGGTGGCACCCATTCCGCAATTTGGGAAGGCTACAATTTTGTCCGTTTGACTTCTAAAGGCGCTACGATCGATATTCACAGCAACTATCGATAAGTTTTTCGATCAATCTGAATACTGCAATTGCGACTAACCAACATATTCCCTTGAACGTAACCAGTGAGCACTAAGAACTGAAATACCAATAAAAAATAAAGATTTTTTTATTATTTTATTCCATTGTAAGAATGTTTGACTGGAAGAATTTTGGATTGGTCGTGTCTGGTGTAGTCGCTGCGATAAAAACAAAAACCGCGAGGAGGCAGCGCACAGGCGACATTTTACGAGTGGTTTTTATTTCTTCTTATTACGCTGAGTTTTGTTCTGATCGTTTTTTTTTCTCCGAACAATGATTGTTGGGGTGGCGACAGACAAACCACTTTGATGGGGGACAAAACTCCTCCGTCTTGCCCCTCACCCATCCTCCTCCTCCTTCACCGCGATGATGCCGGCGGCCATAAAGACTTTCCTAAGATGTTGTCATTTTCTTCTCCAATTTCTCGATCTCCTTCCTTCCGTAAAACATTCTGTTTTTCTCGTCGTCATCGTGTACCATTGTTTTTCTCCGAAGCCGGCATAAAAACGACGAACACGATTTTTAATATATTATTTGGTGTACATTTGGACCAACCAGCAACTATCCTCCACAAAATATACGCTTACATATCAGAAGTGGAGGCGATCGAAGCTCCGTCTTGCGTTCACCATTACGAACTATTTGCGCAGAATTGGTTAATCGTAAAGGACATTAGTCATGGTCGATGGTCAATTCCGTTGGACAGGACTTGGGGAAAGTCTGTCCTGTGACCGCACTCCTCACGTCCTCGCGTCCGACAACCAACGTTATTGTAATTTATCCCGTCACGTGATCTACCGTTGCGTGCACGAGCAATTAAAGTGCGGCAACCATGAGGGCGGCGGATGCAGGGGGGTTCCACCGCGGGGGCGGGGGGAGAGGGGTTCGACCGCTACCTCGTGTCACGTATGTGTACATTGGCGAGGTAGTAAAATTGGGGAGGTTAGGGAGAGAGGGGTCGTACCGCATGTCGTGCATGGTTTGGCACGCGCGCGCCAGGTTGCACGTGCGCAGTAAAACCCTGCGGTTTTATGCTCTCTGGTCCGGTCTCAACCTTCCGAGAGATCTAATTGCCTCCACACGTTATACGATCGTCTTGTCTTCGCTGTACCGCCCGTAGGTAAGATGACATTCCACCCTCCCCCCCACCTCCCTCTTCAACCGCTCACCCAACCACCTCAATTTTCAATCCAACAAATTGGTCGTAAATAAAATTCTTTGCGTCGCGATAATCAATATCACTGGTTCTGCAGGTGATGCGAGCGATAATTTATGCACAGTACATGTTGAGTGTCGGATTCTATTTTTAAACGAAAGAAAGAAAGTTTTTGACAGAGATTCAGACTAACGGCAGACACATCATTTCCTTAAGCAACTGTGCAGCGTTTTGCTCATATTTTTTGTTTCAAATCAATATAATTATTAATGGGGTCAACCGATTCAATTCGCAGTTGTTGGTCATTGATTGTTTTACAATTAATTACGAGTAATGAGTTGATTAGCAATCAAATTCATTGGCTCGAGATACTTAACATTCTTAAAATATTTTTATTTGATGCAAAATTCATCTAGCTAGAAAAATGTCAACTTGTTAACCAATACTGCCACTTGCACAACAATAGTTTTTTGTAATATTGAAACAAGCTCTGAGCTGTTTCAGTTTCGTATTTTCGTTATATGACTTGACCGAGCGTGGCGCTACCGTCGCCAAGCGGGCGAATCGGGAGAATCTCTTTGTCATTCCCATGACAACGTGAACGGTGGCCGTCGTGGCTGTCTCCATCTAATTAATTCCTATCAACAATGTCCGTTTATGGCGCATTAACCTGGGTAATGGGAAACAAGGGCCGGCAGGGAATATAATGGATAATGTCTATGCCATAGCGAGCGCATTATAAAGTCTTGCGTCTCGTAGCGCTGGAGGGGAAAGTTTGCTTTGGCGTGTTTGCAGTGACCAAAAATGAGATTGTTTCAGTCTGAAAAGCACACAAGCCATTAAATAAGAAATTCGAAAAATTAATTGCGTTGGAAACGACCAGAACATGGCGTTTGCATTTATCATCACACAGACTTTTGCGCACAAATTTTATAACTTCCGTCAACTAACAGAACACCAATTTTCAACGCAACGACTGTTGACTGTCAAAAACTGGCTAAATATGAGAATTAAAGAATTGTGCTTTGGTATTCGGTAAAGTCTATTTCCTTTAAAGCGGTCAGCACGGGTCACAAAGTCAAGCAAGTTGGATTGAGGTTGTCTACATGTGTAGGTGTGTTTCCATTTATGTACGTGGATTGATTGTGAAGTGGCCCGAGTCACTTTTTTCGCTCGCTCTCTCTCATTTGATGAGACGCAATTATTGGCCTCCACTCTTAATCTCGATTGATCTAATCAAAGTCATGGGGTGCGACCGGGGAATTGTTTCAAAATTGTTGCGCCGCCTCGCCAATCCGATTCGGGTGACCTCAACCCGCAGACGATAATAATTGGCATTTCGGAACGCAGCTGAGACTCTTTTTTTTTGGTTTGTTTGTTTGTTTGTTTGTCTGAATTGCTCGAGTCTGCAGATGCGCAATGTGTAGGTAGTGGGTGGGAGTGGAGACGCGAAAACCAATCAACGAAACAATCGCTCATCGAAGTTGGGAAAATTGCCACAGACTTGACCAGCAAAACAAATATATCTTACCAGAGACGGAGCATTCATTGTATCTCCCGAACACGTCTGATTTATGCGCGACGCACTTTTCCCCAACAATTACAAAAGTTACTAAAACAAATCCACTTATACTGACTTCAATCGTGCTCCAACTTCGTTGATTTTTAAGTTGGGAACTAAGCTATGAAGCCGAAGCTGCCACATTTGAGAACAACTCATGCAGTAAAAATCAAAAGGTGCCGCGGCGTGGACTCTATTCAATGATGTGTTTTTGTCAAACAAAATTACATTTTTTTAAATAACTGTAGTGAATATCACTACAGAATTTTCTGTACCCCTCTTGGTGCTTAGGCACTATGTGAGAGACACATTTTCTCCAGTATCCCGGGATCGAAAATAAACGAGAGCCCACGCCGGGAATCGAACCCCGGGACCGCCGAGCCACAGTCAGTCGTAATACCAACTGGTCTACGACGTGTCGTATAAATATGAATCCCGTTATTGCTATTTTTAATGACTTGAGAAGCCAAATGGTCCCGACTCGAATCCCGACCCTCGACACACCGACCCTCGTCTATTCGGTCCTCAGAGATACTGATAACGGTAAGGACCCAAATAGTGCTAAAACACTTCTAGTGAGTATAATACGTACTAATTACATTAATTACATAATTACTTAATTACATGAAACGTTCTTCACTTTAGATTTTTAATTGGCAAAAAATAGCGCTGAAAAAACTTTGTTATTTCTAATTCGTAATGGTTAACCTGCTGACACTCATTAAAATATAATTCCTTACAGCATATTAGGAACTTTACCATTATTTTGACATTCAAACAATTCTCAAAATATGACGAATAAAAATAAATCAGTTATATTCGTCGATATTATTACGAAGTTAATATTTTTTGTCTTATGACTAAAAAATCATGTCTACTTTTTTCCCCCCAACGCAATGGATAAATTCCGCTACAAAGTAAGAGTAGGGCTTGAGCATTTTTAAAAATTGTCTGAAAAATCGAATTTGTCAGAATTAATCCTTCCGGTAAAATTGGTTGATAGGAGTATATTGAATTTGCGTGTAATACGATTGGCTTTAAATCAGATTTTTTTTTAATTGGGCATTTACCACAACTTCTTAATGTAAAAAAAACTCATTTAAGTTGACACTTAAAAATTAAATACTAATAAATATTGTCATTATAACACGGTGTACGCAACGGAACCTGAATATTCGTGGTCGATGAGACAGAGTATTTGTATTATGATTACAAACTACAGGTATATATGTTTTAATATCATACGTCTATCATGAGGTTCCCACTTTTGTATCATCGAAACAAAATATATATTTTCCTCTTTCCCATTGCCTCCCGGGTTCACATTTTAAGAAGTTATACTTTGGGATTCGTGTATGCATTATAGATAAGTGTTGATTTTTCTTTTGCTAGACTGGTTTACTCGAAGGCATTTGTGGTACTTACCGATGAAATATTGCTGATAAATTATTAAAATGGGCACGTAATTGTCGCTTGTCATTAATGATAATGAATCTTTGATGATCGCCACTGGAACCGAAGTACTTTTATTTTTTCGCGTAAACATTCGTCAAACTCGAATCCAGAAAAATAAAACACAAGTAAACATATGATCGCCTACGGCAGCAAATCTCTTGCATCAAGCGAACCAACTTTTATTGCTTTTACACTGGAATATCTAAAAAGCAATACCAACCCTCTTGCGGCCACAGATAGAGTCAAAACTAGTAACATGCATTTTATTTATCATGAATTAGCGCTGTGCCAAGAACAGTTTCAAGTGTTTTATTGCATAATGTATTTTAGAAACCCGATACTCGTATGTAATATATTTTTTCGAAAGGTTAAATTTGTCATGCCGGAGGGATTCGCCTCGTTAAAAACGTCCCATTATGTCGCTATGCGACCACTCTTGTATGAGTTTACAAAAGTGTTGACTTTTCTTTTTCATAAAGAGGACACTCAATTTGCAACACGTAAAAGGGCGATGACCGTCAAGCAACATTGACTCGTCAACCACATCGACTACTTATCGTTATTTAAAAATCGAAAATAATTGTGAATGTCATTTAGCAAATTAGTTATTGCTTCCCTCGATTAGCGTCTCAATTTTTCTATGTGTGTGTGTGATGGAGGAGGTATCTTTTATTGTACAAGTTTATCTAACCGCGAATCCGATAGGCTGAATTTGAGCGTTGGCAATGTCATCTGAAACAGTGCCTCGACGATTCGAGATTCGAATGCACGATTCGATGCACGCTTGTTTACAGAAGATTTAACTGGGCAGTCCCTGTACACTGTTTCCGGCACAAACGATCGCTGCACCGGAAATGGGAGATGTTGCGGTGGCTGGGGCGAAACAATCGCCAATATACAGTATCTAATGTAATGGTGGCTTGTATTTTATGGCTTTCGCGCTCGCGCTCGTCGCTTCCCTTTTGCTCCTTTTTCGCAGAAACTGTTAAATTTTAAACGACCGATAAAACGTTTATAAGCGAGTTTGAGAGGAAGACAACAAAAAATGCTCTGCAATAGAAAATGCGAATTGGCGCGAACCGCATTTCTCCTAAAAATGTTTATTCGGCATCAGTAAGGTTTGCGGCAAAAGAGCTTGCGCTCTTTTGGGCCGATTGAATTTGAATCTGGTCTGAACTCTGAAGCGGCTGCCATTAGCTTGGACTGCGGTGCCCTCTGTTGGTTTTCGAGAGAAACTATTTCGGTCAATTGGTTTAAGAATGGGGACGAGCCCCCTAACGGCAACAATTGATACCAAATGTTTTGCACTTACTAAAAAAATCAATCTTTAGTCTCGGGGCGTGTTCCGCCATTGGAAATACGTTACGAATAAAAAAATCCGATAAGATCGTAATATCGCTGGAAGTGGGGACGCTTGTCTTGTCTGTGCGTCTTGACGAAGAATATATGATGGATGAATTAAAAGTTAACTGTTGATCGCAGTAATCCGTCCAAGTTCCACGAATCTCCGTCTCGAATATTCTCCGTTTTTTAAAAAGCATTCCATAAAATTCTGTTCATTGTTTGAGCAAATCTCCTCTTTCCACAAACTTGTGTGTCCATTATCCATTAGATTTTTGTGCGTGGAAAAATCGATTTTGGAGAGGTATAAATTTCACAATCGATACTGGGACGAGTTCTCCGATCCGTCCTTTCTCCTTTGACACTCGGATCTTTTCAAACAAATAAGATGACTCGCACGCTTATTCACAGGAGAAGCGATAGAGTTAACGGCGTAAAAGCGAAGAAGAAAAAATAGTTCAAAAATAAACCATCGCCTTCCTGGTATTTTTACTAAAAGTGTATTCAAATCTGGCATATCGATTTTTGCGAGAGTCCTCCCTACGTTCCACGGTATATCTCTCCCCTGTATCTCTCTCACACAACTGGTTCCTGAAAAACCCTTATCCCGGGGTTTTATTATATTCGGCCCCGGTAATGGATTCGCAATCGATACGCGGGGAGTCGATTTACAATAAATATTCTCAGACATCGATCGGGTCCCCGTTACAAAAGTAGGTTGCCCATCGATTTTGTTGTTGTATAGTAATTGTGGTGGTGAAACGAGGGAGGGAGGGGGGAGAGATCATAAGGAAATCAAAATGGCGCCGGGTTCAACCGTCACGGGGCTTCTTGGAAAGAAAAGAGTGCACGTAGAAGTAATGTCATTCGGGCAGCTTTCAACGCCATCTGTATTTGGGGATTAGAAACTCGTGGGTTGGAATCGGAAGCGTGTGGAGCGGAAAGCAGAACGATGCTCACACTACGGAATACACAGAACAACTTGTTGAAACGGTATTCACGAATGCCTTTTATCGAAATGGCAGGTGATGAAAAGAAAAGTTATCCTAAAACTAAGAAACTGATTTTCCTGTTCCGAGACTAACTCTCGAACGGCTCAATGAAATGGCAAAAAAATTAACATACCGTAGGTACACCACCACAATTCGCTAGCGACGGAATATCAGATCTCAATTTTTAAGATTACATAATAAAACAAGCGTTACAACATTTTGGTTAATCTCCCTTTCGCTTCAAACTTCAAAAATGGCGTCTCCACATCAAAAGCATGACGTTGTCGATTTCACGAGACAACCAAGCAAACCAGATAACAGTTTGCACTCTGTATTACCGGAATAATATTTTCAATGTAAAAAATAAAATAAAATAACAATATTAAAAAACATAAAATAATCAAATAGATATTTTAAAAACGTATGCTATTTCAATTTAATATAACAATTGACAAACGATTGAAAATCAAATTTTTAAATATAAAGTAAACATGTTGAGGCACCACTGCATGACGTAATTATAGCACGTGAAAATTCGAATTTTGAAATGTAAACGAAAATCGGAATGTCTGTTATCGCGTAAACGTAAAATAGCGGGTAAATTTAAACAATTAATTTTTTATTTCATTAGTGAATTCTTGTATTTATTATAAACAAAGCACAAATGATACAGATGCTTTATTTTTCTTCAATTCTGAGTGCCTTTTTCTAATTAAATTTCATTTATTAGGGCAAACTGAACTGGTTTGTGTAATCGATTCATGCATGACGAGAAAACTCAAACTCTCGATTGCTGCAAATGATTTTTTTCAAATATCTCACTGAATTCTGTCGACGCGAAAAATCTCAACTTTCCTGTGCGCCCTCTCACTTATAAATAACAAATTTGTGGACGCAGCACCCGCGCACTTCTATGTGTTTTTCAAAAATCACCATATCAATATTGTGGGCCCATAAAGGTGGAGTAAGGTTATAATTTCGCCGTAAGTCTCGACTTCCCCCCCCTCCCTTTCCCTTGGTCTGGCTCGGAGAGTCCCGGAGATGGTTGGTGGTGTTACGTCGAGAATATATATGAGAGTCGTAAAAAGTGCGAATTTAAACCAGTCCACGTGCATATCTACTGTTAATGTATGTGCCCCCAGAAACGGTGTCGCCCTGGGCAAAGGTTATTTGTCTAACTCTCAACTTCTTCACCTTTTGGTCTGCGAACGAAAAGCCGAAGACCTACCTAGTTTAGGAATTAATTAGGAGAAAAAATGTTTCATAATTTTTTAGCATGGTATATTGTTGATTTTGGTAAACTCGTTGAACATCAGTTAATCCTCGATGTGGAAGGGCTAGCTTGTCGTCAAGTGCGATCCGCCTTAATTGCATTTAGAACAGTAACAAAAATTTGCTTTTATACAGCACAGATAAAAGAAAATCCTTTGAAATATTTTAGATACATGTTTAATGATTAGGAATGCTTAAGTGGCTATCTAAAATTGTATAAGCGTCTTAGTGAGCGACTTTTAAAACTGTCATAAGTGTTCCCCTTCCTTTCACCTGATAAGTAATTTTTATGGAGTTTTTTATTCCATCTCTTTCATTCTTCGAACAAAATTTTTAAATTCTATTTGCTTCATTAAATAATGGAATATTTATGATTGGAATCATTTCCAAAACGTACGAAATTTGTTCTGTTTGCTGATGGAAAGCTGAATCTTGCCCTGAGAAATTGCCCAAACTAGTCCCTCTTCCCCTGCACTCAATTTAGGTACGGCTCCGGCCAAACCTGCACCCGAAAGCTGGCAGCGGCAGTGAGCACACACACTCCTATCCGGTTACATTATACCAGGTTCCTGTGTATATATTTATATGTGTTGCCCGTGGTGTATGTGTTTGCGCCGCTCTCATTAATGTATGTATTTTGAATAGCATTGTTGCATTAATCATGACTGATGAAATGTGTTTGCGGAGCGCCAGATTTGATCTGCATTATTTAGAAAGGCACAGGGGGGAGGGGGGGGAAAGGGGGTGCACATCCACCGCCTATCCACGTATTCCACCCATCACCCGATTCTCTAAGGTGAAGTGGTGTGTGTGTCTGTGTCGGTACAGTACTCTCTCCCACCTTCTTGGCTGGGGGGGATTTATGTTTCCACTTTATGGGTGGGGTTTGTGGAGAAGGGTGCCCTGCCTCACACGCATGTGAAAATTACGAAATATATGCCCGGAGTTACCCCACCGCAAGTAAATATATTCTCTCCGTGGGCCACGGTGGACCCGTGATTCTGGCGCACGACTCTCACAAAATATGTGACTAATTGCAGGAAGCGCCTCCACCTACGCGACTTCCATTATGTATTTTTATTATTTTTGCCATCATAATGCCTTTTGCTAAACTTGCAATGTTATTGATTGTATCATTTTGGCGGAGCTCGCTTTTTCTTGCATGCATTCTTCTGGGGAGTGCTTTAAGGTATCAAGGCATTCTGGTTTCCCCCATTGAAGAGCGAGTTCCAAAATCTGGCCCGGTTCAAATTTTTGGATTCTTTCCATTTTTGGATTAGATTGCCGTTCCACCTTTGGTGTCAGGAGGATGTCCGTGTACACGATGAGTACGAGTACTTGCACTGTAGGTTTTACCCCGGGCTGCTTGACTGCGGCAGAAGAGAGAGGGAGAGTCGCGGTTTACTGTGCCCCTGGGATCGCGAGGAGAAGAATTTTAAGGGATGAATGAGACGGGGGAGAAAGTTTATGCGATACTGAAATCGCGTGACTTCAGGTTCAGACGAACTTCGAGTTCCTAATTTTCTAAAATTCGGTTTTATTTAGTAACATAAGTTCGAGCTTGTTTGCCAACTACTCGACTCGTATAGGCAGTTTATTACAAACTTCAAACAGTGGTTAGGAAACTATTTCACCAAGTTTTAGTCGAGAGTTCGGATAAGCAAACATAGAACGCATAACTTAGTCACAAAATTCATCCGGGATGATTCTGTATTTTACAAGTTTTCATATTACTCAGACTCAGCACACGATGATTCGCCCATTTAATCCATTTAATGCACCAATTCGGAATTCAGTATTCGAATTTTGCTTCCCCATAAATACGATATCACGGTTTTTTTTTTTTTTTTTTTTTTTTAGTTTCCATCAACTGTAGTCAACCGCACTACAGGCTTACGTCCCCC
>JAQGBY010003142.1:0-20252 GCA_034698785.1 Mycogona germanica
TGTAGTGAAAGAAGAGGCGATTAAGCTAATATTATTTAGAAAATTTTGTTGAAAAGGGCACCCCGATATCTCTTGATGACGTCAAATCAGCAACGATATTTCCCCGTAAGCCGATTTCTCTTCATTTAATTACAGAAGCCTCCCAAATAGGCCGGCACCCAGAGTGGGGCTCAGATCCACTCGAAGACTAGCAACAGCGAATTAATCTTCGCAAATAGACTCCGCTAGTTTAATTAGGCCTAAACACGACTCGAATGGGTGGATTTTGTTCGGTCGTTAGGCTTCGTATATATATATATACACGAACGAGACTATGTAGTTGTGCTGCGAGAAACGCCAGAGCTGGCCCCGATCTATTTTGCTCGTACTTCCAACGCGAAGGTGATTTATTAAAATTGAATCGACGGGGTTAGGGGGTGTTGGAGGCGGGGCGCTGAAGCTTTTTGGACACAGGCCTCAGGTGCGCCCCAGTTTAAGGCGATGGACCTTTTGTAAGTGGTTCCTTCTCTCCCTCCCCATCCCCTCCCTCCCTAAACATGATTCGTATGCCCCGCATGTACAGCGAATACAATCCATCCCTAATTAAGCCGTACGAAAGTCTAACCTTCACCGTTTGCTGGCCTCCCGACCCCCATTTTGTCGACAAAGAGCCAATGCAGTTTAGATGCGAGCAAAATTGCTAAGATTTTCATGGACGCGCGCCGGGGAGAATAGGGCACACGGTCGAATTAAGAACAGCTAGCGCTCGGCGCGACATCTAACGGCGACACCTAACTTGTCCTCAGGAATTGACACCGATAGAAGGAAGGCACAATGACTCACAACACACACCTGACGCTTCAGAAATATAAGAAATCAACTAAGCATTCAATTCATTTATTAGCGAGAGGGAATATATTCAGAAGTAGACACGTTCGATTGTAGGAGTAATGGCATATTTCAAGAACTTCATCAAAAAATAAATTACTTGATCAATTTATTTTTCGAAGCTAAAGAAAATACGATTCACTATTTATAAGTTCAGTCCAACTCAAGACATTTGATTGTACTATGCTAGGCAACATCACAACGAGTACGAAAAATTCGGGGAGAAAATCACATACACACATGAATACTGTAAGTACAAAACAGTTTAAATGACCCAAGTTAAAAGTGTGAATGTTTTATTATTTTTATTCACATGCAAATTAACTCGTATAAAGAAGGCAATTTGAAATTAAACTGAAAATTTGATAAATTAACGCTCAATTTGCTTGTACTGGTTGGTCCAGTTTAAAGATATTTGAAAAATATTAATTAAAACTTAAGATTTCTGTAATTTCATGTGGTAAATTTGGGGTGAAAGGTTTCCTATCGTCATCGCGAACCGAGTCTCGCTTCTGCAGGCCAAAAGAGTGTTTACAATAAGAGAAGTGTGTGTGTGTGCGTGCGCGCGCTACTTTGCAATTAATTCAGGACTGACAAATTAGGCAAACAGCTCCCTTATTAACACTACAGCGCTCTCAAACGCAGCGCGCCTGCGACACACAAGTTTGGCATAAAACGAAAAACTTTTGTGTTAACCGAGTTAACCAAAAATGGGCGAATCGTCACGGGGAGGATTGTGTTAGTTGCTGCTGCTGCTCCCTTTACACGCATGCGCAGACGCAAGCGCGCGTACCACGGGCCTCCGAACATGAAAGTTTGAGTGCGTCTAGACAATCTGTCACCAGGGGGCGCTAATTAGCGGTTCTAGCTTCCGCGAGCAATAAAACGGAAACACTTCACGAACACAACTAATTTCATTATTTTGTTTTCTATTCTTTATTTTTTTTATATGCTCAAAAATAGACTTTCACAAAGGATCGTTAATAGTATCAATCAATTTATAATTTACATGTCTTTTACCTTTTCAGGAGCTGAGGGAAAGTCTTTTTGAGAACAATGATCAAAATCAAATTATAGGTAAGTTTAACTTCTCATGGGCACCTATTAAAAAATTAATTTCAACGACCATATTGTCGTCATACTTGGGATATATACAGCGTTTCGAATGGCGTTTCCTTTTTCATTTTACAAATAATTTCATTGTCAAATAACTAATAACTGCGAAAATAATTCCAAATTACCTACCCACGGGGAATTTATAATTATTTTTAAATTACAATCGGAATCGAATGTTTTTAATTTTTCTCCCCTTTAAATGTTTCTCTCCTTGAAATGACAAAAATAACTGAGAACATTGTTTTATAAAGAAAATTATGCAGATGCGACTTATCCGAAGTAAGCTGCGGCTCGGATCTGAGGAAGATACAACATTTGACTTTTAACATTAATCGGTGCAAATAAATTGTGCCTTAAAATTAGCAAATTATTGCAGTTAATAATTATACCAAAACTACAGGAATTTGTGAATGAGCAAATTCCATTAGTGGAAAAAGGGGGTTCGAAAACAACCGCATTGAAACTGCAGCATTAGCAGAGCGAAGCAGACTTTTTGCGTCACCTTGTATGCCCCAATAACGCAGTCTATACAAAGCTCCGCCTGATTTGGCTTCGTGTAAGGCACGGGAGCTATCCAATTTAGCGCCATTTAGGCTGAATATGGAATGTCTCCACAGTGTTTTAGAAACTCAAACCAGCAAATTATTTAATGATTTCGCATCGAAATTGAAATTGCTAACATCACTGGGAATGTGTAAGGCGTTATTACAATGCAAATATTTTATTGAGTGAATTAGATTTTAAATGAATAACAAATAACAACAAATGCTGCTCTGTTTGTCTATTTTTGAAAATGAACCCATGGAGCTATACGAATTTGTGTGCTTTGGGCCTTCTTTGGCTTGGGCAGTTCTTCGAATGCAAATAGACCTTCCATACATTATACATGTATGAATGAGTCATTATATCCCCGGCTGAGTCTTCGTTTGCATAATGCATATATCGAGGGCCATTAGACCCCGATCGAAAGCAAGTGAAAAAGCACTCAGAAGTGATGCATAATTAACATTTTCGGGCTCGCCGATAATTCCGTCTCGTAAATACCATTTTGGAGTATTTCTTTCCCAATTAGATTAATACATAATTTTTTATTTGTGGCAGTGACGCAAGACCTCCCCCCCCCTCCACCACCATCACCACCACCGCACAAGTCGCGTATAATATATTCTCGCTGCTCCTAAATTTGAAGAGTCGCCTAATGACTGTGTGTATATGCAAATACTACGCGTTCATGGTCACGAAACCACATCAACGATGCATGAACTGAGTCGTAACAAACGAGTTCCCATGATAAATTACCAATCTAAGGTTTAACATATTTCTAACCATCAATAAAAAATATGATTCGTAAAATACAATCAGGAAGACAGTCCAAGCGCCACTGAATACAATAGTGTTAGACAAACAAACAAGAAATGGTAATTTTTTCTTTTACTTTATAAAATATCTATGTTGTATAACCTTGAAAAAAAAATTATCTTATATCTTTGCTGATTTTGAGAAAGGAAATTTAAATTATTGTAGTTACTAGAAAGCTAATTAGATATGGAAATTTATTACATTTATTTACATTAGAACTGAATTATTTAACCCATATTTTTTTTTTAAATATTTTCATAACAATAGAAAATTAACATTTTTATTAATCTTTTATTTCTAGGGTATCTGTTGTGTTTCTGAATGAGGAGGTATTAGTGAGTCGATTGCCGTAATGTCGTGTCTTGGCGTTGAACGCGAATTTATGATTTGTTGGAAGCAATGCACACGTGAGCGCAATCGAAGTTGAGAAGGGAAAAAAATGAAGATAGATGAATGGCAAAAGAGATTCGAAACGACGCAAAAATTCTGATCAAGAACATGAATGGAAGGAAGAAGAAAATAAAACAGTTCGTTTTCCTTTCCCGCGTGTATCTCTCGCTCTCTCTCGTACGTCTTACGTTCTCTCTCTCTCTCTTTCGCTCTTTCTCATAACTGCTACAACAACCGTCTTAGACGTGATTAGCAAACAATCGAGAACAGATGTTAAAAATTAAACGCGCATTATAGAACAAAGGGTGGGGGCGAGGCGACGCGGTTGGCAAACGAAATTAAATGCAGTTAAGGGGGTAATTCTATTCTATTTGGAAAGAAGGGAGAAAAAAATTGCGGCGCCTGTTTTTTGTAACGCGAGATGGGCTCAGAAGAAAATGGTACTTCCTTACGAGCTGGGACGTCGTCAATTCATGTACCGAGACTAAGTAGCGCATTTGGGGAGGGGGCTCGTGTGTCGCGGGTTCGATTCCCGACAGGGGACCTCCGGAATTAATTTTTCGGGCGACAGAAATGCTGAAACCAGTCTTTCTTCGGAATGGAAGTTAAGTCATGGGACCCGTGCCTGTACGATACCAGGTACACGTTAAAGATCCTTAACTAGGTATCAGGTTAGGTTTATTATCAGTTATTATTATTATCCTGGCAAAATTACCAGGTTTCTTCCTGGATACGTCTAGGGCGAACATACTTTTGGACCTCAGTGTAGTTTTGCTCAAATTCTCTAAATTTTCAGTTGAAGCATTACAGGTAATTTTGCTCAGAACTTGCTTTTTAGAAGTTGCTTTATAGAATAGTAATTACTCACGAAAGCTGCACCCTATGCATACCAATAAATAAAATAGGTAGTCATCACAGCTATTAATTATAATTTATTATTGTCATTGGTAAGCCCGTTCGTTTATTGTCCAACCAAATTAATAACGAAAAAATAAATTTGACAATTAAATATGTAGTACAAAAATCTTAAAATTAATTGATAAAAATATCCGTCACCCACAACTAATAAATTAATTTAAACAGCTTGCTGCTGCACTTCGAAATTAAGGATGGTCTGATGCAGTGCAGGTACACTTCGTGGGGGTGTCACTTTCAATTGACTGCATCCAGCCACAAACTGAAATCTTAGAAAATATTGCGGTTGAATTAACGCAAACCCACTTGACTAGAGTGAGTGGGAGGGTGGTAGGGTTTGTGTGTGTGTGGTGCACGAGGGTGCGTTTGGATAACCGCACTTCGTCGCTCTCTACCCCCCAGAAAGCTATAAAACACGGGTGCGGAAAATAATTAAGCTGCCTGGTAAATTATTGTAATTAACGCACTCCAGAGCCCTGGCAGATTCCATTTTCGTGCGCCTCGAGAAGCAAGTTTTTTCACACACACACACACACACACACACGCCTGCCACAAGCAGAGACGTGGTTGGTGGAACGATCGTGTGCATGTGTCTTGTTTACGTTCACATCCAAAACAGAAGCCCCGGTCGGGACGGAGGCAAAAGAAAAAATTAGGAATACAAAAACTGTTCAATCCGTGGGCTCGTTCAAGGCTCGCGGGCGCAGTTTTTGACATTAACGAGATGGCGGAAAAAAAGTGCTTCTGGTTAACATCATGAGACCTTCTGTGGTCAGCCGTAAGACATTCATTCGCTAAGGGTAATCCACTCGGTTAGAATATTTCTATGTTTTCGCTCCGTGGAATCGTCATTTCGATTCGGTCCACCACACCCTGTAGATGGCAACACTTGTGCCGGCGTCCATAGACTGATATTTTTGTTTATTAAATTCATATTTTATGAATTTTATTTTCGGAACTACGCCCAGTGTAAATTTCGTGGTGTTGTGTTACGCCATTCTTGAGTTATCAAGGAAACATCAACTTTATAGTATTTCATTTATTGGTAAGGTCCCCGGCCTCAAATCTCCTCATGTCCAAATCCACTTCCATGAATGCATTTACAGAGTACCGTGTATGAGACATATCCGATGGATGCCCAGTTCTGGGGTTCGACCCCATAACCCTTTGATCAGTAGGAAAACGCTCAATCCCAGCATTTTCTTCACTTGAACTGGCAGCGTCCAGCGTCAAAATCCAGGGTGTGGGATTTTTAAGTCAGAATTTCTCAGGAGGATTCAGTCTGGGGCCTCCCTTCCCTTAGGAGCCGGTTCGCTCATGAGGTTAAGTCAGAGAAAGGAGCGCTGCAATAAAGCATAGCGATATTCTTCTCGAAAAATCCACATAGCATTACACATGATCGATGAACATGATTTTCTTTCCACCACAGACTCGAAATTATCGCGTCCAATTTACATAATGCGTGTGTGCCTTATACTTTACGGTTGGTGCGAGTGTCCAAAGACGTAGACGAGCGAGAGTATTTTTTTAAATATAATTTTACCGTTGGATTGGCGAGACTGTCGGTTTGAGTTAGCCAACAAGGCGACCAATTTACTTTGTGTGTCTGGATTTGTGGTACTTGGGCTGGTTGGGGTGGGGTGGGATGGGGGATGAGAACGTTTTTGCTTTGTCTCTCCAACGTTTGCACTCCTTATCCGTCAGATATAAATTTTGCTCCTCCTCTCGGCGATTTTAAAATACAGATTGAAGTCAATTTTATCGCGAATACTCTCGAGTGGGAAAGTCCAGAAGCACCACAAAATAGTAGCTCTATTAATTAATAAAAATCCCCTCACGACAAATCGAGTAAATTACAGCTGGTGCTAAATAAATACTACTGATGTGTGCATTATTGAAATATTTGCTTTAAACAAAAATGTTGTAATGCATATTTCTACATTTTATTGCTTATCAAAAATTGTCATCGTCTCCTGTGCTCATAGGGGGGAATTATTCGCCACTAATCAACTTATCAGTGACGTCTCATGTAAAATTTCCGAGTGCGCTCTTTCTCATGTTCGGAAAAAGAAGCATCTTTTGTCTTATCTTCGACGCGGCCTCGCACTTCAGAACACTATTTGCGCACCGACTTTTAATTCCCGTACACTGGCGTGGGCGCTGGAGACCCTGGATCCAAAATGCCCCAGAAAACCCCTTTTCCATGCCCGATCCGTTGCCAAGGTGGTGGCATGGGCGGGCGCGGTGGATATAGGATGGAGGCGAGGGGAAAACTAAGAACGAGAACACGTCAAAACTAAGAACTTATAAATTACGCTCAGCAAGCGACGAACAAAGTTATTTGCGAGGCGGCTCGCTCCCGAGAGAGAGAGAGGAGAGGAGAGGAGAGAGCGGGAGTGGGGCCGCCCCGCCCCGCCCCAGCGTTGCACAACGGCTGATAAACCCCGAGGCGGACTCACAACATCTTCGCTAACATGGTCGGTTGTCTGGGAAGGGTGGGGGGATGAGAGAGAAGAGAGAGGCATTGCTCCACCCCTCCCTGCCTTTCTTCTTTCATGTCATATCCCCCGCCACCTACCACCATCTCTCATCTTACCCCCTTCCCCATCCCCCCCCAACATTGAAAAGCGCCACTGCGTGGATAAAAATTGTAACCGAGATCACAAAGGAAATAATTTTTAAAGGAGGCTATACATTGTGAAGGTAACCTTTAAATTACTGACCGATTCTAACTACTGAAAAATACTGACACAAACAATTTGAAATCTTTTTAGTCTAAGTGAGTAATGAGCAAGAGAACATAAGATTCGAATCATTTCTATTTAAATCAAGCAGCGATTCTAACGAAATTTTGTAAAAGTCGACGATGAATGTAAAACATAGTTGAGCTTTCCATGGTTTCTGTCTCGTATTTTTTTTGTTTCCAGTCAACCGTAATCAACCGCACTACAGGCGTTACGTCCCCCTCATGGTGCTTAGGCACTGTGCGAGGGGGAACGACCAGTACCCCGGGATCGAAATTTTCGAGAACCCGCGCCGGGAATCGAACCAGGGACCGCCGAAACCACAGTCAGTCGCTAAACCAACTGGGCTACGACTAGTCGTTTGTTCTCCTGTGAAGTGAGCAATGGTTTTGGCGTGGTGACATCATCATTGTGAAAAGAAACTTTCGCCAACTGTTCCTAGTTAGTTAAAAAAATTAATATTAAAATATCAAAAAGATTTTCACGACCACTAAGCAATATTTCAATTTTATTTACTTACGATAATTTTTGAACGTTTGTTGTCAAATTGTAAGCACATTGGGTCTCAGGTGGTTATGTGTAGCGGTGAGCAGCACATCTTTGCCTATCGATTTTACTAAGAAAATTGGTAACGACGGTCCATTGGGCGAGTGAAAGAGAGAGAGGGGCCGAGAATTAAAAAAAAAATCATCAGGCCCGTTGAGGCGAGGAAAGAATTAGGCGCGGGCTGGTAGAATTTGGAAATTTAAGCTTGTTTTTTAGATTGAGCGATTATGCGTGATACATTATGCAGCCCTCGTGTATGTATAGCAGAATAATGAATGAGACCAACGATAAGAAAATGTAGTTGCCGCTCTTCATGCCGACTCAAGAAACTCCACGACGATATCTAATCTAGGCTCAAAAGAAATGAAATGTGTTTTTTTTTTAATTTTTAAGTGGCCTTTATTATTTCTTTTTCAATCACCAATCGCACAATTAATAATCTCGCCAAAAAAGAGTAAACACATTTACGTATTTGTTCTCCGGTAGAAGGTTGGTGATGTGTCCAGATCTGCACAAAATAACTCAGGTAATTTTTCAAGAATTATGCGTCGGAGTTAAGTGTGGTATTTGCACACTGCGATTAACTTTATGATTTTAACTGGTTATTAAAATTGGTTATTAAACTAAATCTCTTCAAATATTATCTTTTACAAGAGTCTTGAGAGTCTTGAGATTCTCACTTCATTTGTCCAAATGTAATCATTCGAAAGCGTTCGATATGCCTGGCCATGCTGGCCATGACGCTGTTGGTTCTGTTGTGAAGAAGTAAATGCCTTCATTCTTAGTGTCGCTGAGACCTATTTTCCCTTTCTTGGAGTCGACTTCCGCTTTACTTCCGACTAATACTGACTGAGAGTGGGAGGAAGACAGAGAGAGAAAAAAGAGGCAATGTTCTATAGATGAAGCTGGATGGTGGCAGGCTCGTATCCAGCGGCCGAAATTGTCGCTGCGTATAAAAAGCAATTACAGAGTGAAAACACTTTGCCAAATTAGTTGTGCTTGTCTGGCTGCGTTACCGAGCAGGTGAACCGAGCTACGCAGGTTCAACTCACAGCCCGCTATATCGGACCTAAAGACGATCCACATCTACTTTACAAGAGGCGGAGTGAAAAAGAAACGTTTCTAGAATATCGAGGGGGTTCCGAAATTTTGGAGGACCAAAATGTAAAAAGAAATCATCGACTGATTAGAATTTCACAGCTTGTTAAATTGCATTTTTATTTAGTTTAGGTATTACATCATATTTTAAATGCTTTATTGTATTGGAAATACTGTTCACGATTACATGTACACGATGTTACTCCGAGAACAGCGTCGAACGAGATTTATTAAGATGGTTGACAGAGATAAAGAAATCTATTGATTTATACAGAGTTATCATCAATTAAAAATCGTAGACGCCGGCTTCAGATTTCAAAAATTAAACAATTAAAAAACGAAAACAATAATTCAACCGTAATTATCAAGAACATCAAAGACAAGTGATTCTTACTCAGCATCTAAATCTCTATACTTTCCAGAATGCTGGCCCAATAATTCCGAGAGTCAACCACCAAAACCGCCATACGTCACACTCCTATGACGTAATGGCACACCGAGGGATACGTCATTAAACTATAATAGGCAATAACGCGGACAACTAGAGTACGAATCGCGATGACGTGTATACTGCACACGATATTAACTCTCCTGACAGATAACTACGCGAATTCACATTAATCGATGTACACAACGAAACAGTAGAATCTTCGCGCAATCAATTCTGCCACCAACTCCTCCTCGTCCTCCTCCCCTCATGGGACTGGTGCAACTTTATTGGACTCCAGCTATCTGCGTATGTGTCGGCACACCTATTAACCAACACCACGTAGCCAGCACTATAGGGGCTGAGAGAGAGAGTGAATGGGGGTGGCGATAAATTTATTGGTTGGGCGATTCCGTTTGATTACAAACAACAACAAAAAAGAACACCGAGAACAATAAAACGACTTGTGCGTAGACTGGTGGATATTCTATCACCGTTTCAGTTTTGGGGGTGTTATTTAATGGGGGTAGTTTGGATTAGTGTTAAGGGACTCTGACAGCTACGGATGGACCAGATTATCGTTTGGGATGGGGGTCACAGCATGCTGAGGGCAACTTTTATGTACATTTTAACTATTATAATAGAAATTCTTCTATACTGAATCTGTGCTGAGGAACACTACCAACAATTTCTTTTTTGTCACGAAATGGTTCACTTCCGAAATATTGGCAATATTTTGTGTTATTTGTGAGACCAAATGGTTAATACACTGCCATAGCCATCGGCCTATTTATGGATGAGGTTTTGAGTACAGTTTACGTTCATGGCGAGATGGCGTGGGTGGTATCTGAGAGATTCACACACGAATTCCCCGATCGGTTATCGACGTTTTATTCGCCACCAGGGGGCACTAAATTTGTTGTGAGGTCAAACGATTTCTGCGAGCTATAGATCTGTTTTCCATTATCTATTGGGGAGGGGAGGAGGAAGGCAAAATCGACAACCTGGGACAGGTGTCGAGTCAAATCTCACGGGGACATACACACGGCGCAGTCTACAGGGCGAGTACTAAAAAACCGACCCAATACAAATTCAATTAAAATATGAAAAAGTTTGCTAAATGGTATGAAATTTAGCCCTTGTATTGCGAGCGCCATTTTAAACCTCAAGAAATCTAATGATGACGTCACCTGATCGAAGGCATTTTCGCCTGATCGAAGGCAATTCAAAAAGGAAGGTCTTACCAACATGCATGCTACCAACAACGCCATGATACAGCTCTGTACAGAGTCTTAGACATTTTTCTTGGATTCGTGCTTATTTTATTAATAATGTCGTCGCCCTGGGATCGAACCATCGACCGTCATACCGCACAAACCATTCATCCAAACAATTGAGCTACGACTGGGCATTCAGTGTTGTCCGATAACGGCTGTGCACGTACAGTTTTTTTAAAGTAATTTGGAAACTTTTTCTTTTATCACTGGGCTTAATCACTACCATCAGTTGGCAACAGAGTTTTGCTCGGTCTCTCCCCCGAACACAATTAGAAGTGAGCGGTCGGACTCGAATCGAGTATCCGATGGTGAAATCCCGCAAGTGTTTTCAACTGTAATTGCAATCGACTGCTTCGCCGAGCCCGAAGACACGATGTATTGTCCAGGGCATTGACGAATCATCAGAGCATTGACGTACAGTCTACAAGTTTCCTTCTCAATGGCACAACTTCGACCAAGTTTCGAGCCGGCCACTGACAATCAAAACGTCGAAATTAAACATCGAATAGTTAGAGCACATTCCAAAATTTTTATTCGCTCGACTGTCCCGAAAGTATTTAGAATATTTTTTAAGGCTATGTTTTTTTAATTCGCTGAACTGTATAAGCTCAAATTTTATTTTATTAGTTCGTTCATAAGTAAACGCCAAGGCGGAAAGTTTAAAGAAATTTTAGAAAGATAACAAACTTTTCGGATTATGATATCGATTCCTTTAATTTGAACTACTGCTGCAGGATATTACTTTAAAACTCATCCTATTTTTAGACTCATTCCCATTGAAGGTTTTTTTTTACTAAACCTCAGGAGTCAGATACAAGGGTATATAAAATTTAAACGCTACAAATATCCATGAATGCGAGACGATTTTTCAATATTAAATTTAGACACCTCAATTTACAGCACAGTAACAGAGTCTCAGGAAGACTTTACATATACGCACAACCATGAGCATTTTTTAGTTGTTCGCTTAGACTAAAAAAAAGGGTTGAAAGGGGAAAATTTGCTTTTCTATTTCATCAAACTTTAATGTCTCGCTGAAATATAGCAAGCACCCAGCCGAACCATTATTCTCGAGAGAACACAATGTGTAGAGGCCTTCTGCCGCTGAGGTAGCTTTACTTTACCCCTTCACTCACTGACGTCTGGCTTCGTCCCTCCCTCGGCCCGACAGCATGTGTCGAGACCCTCTTTTTAGTCCAACCCCACCTTGACCGCCTTCGAGGGAGCAGATTTACCCCTATTTTTTAAGACGAACGAAAAGTTTTACCCCATCGTTTTTGACTATTCTCCTTTTAGGGATGCCATCCACAGCGCACTCGTCTAACCAACCAGGAAGGGTTAAATGATAAATAATTTTCGCACAGGCAGCCAGCCAAATTAAAAAAAAATATGAAGCAGAATTTTAACTTTTATTTTTACAGGTTTTGCCAAATTTTAATAATTTTATTACAAACCTTTATTACCTCTCTCACCCAAATACATTTGTTTCATCATTTTTGTTATTACCATTTATTTATAACCAAAAATTGCTTTTACCGAATTTTAAATTATTCTTTATGCGAAATAATATTTTTTATAATTGTGTCAATGTATTGTGGGGACAGAAAAGAAATAATTTATCTCTCTGACCCAAATGGAATTCTTCCTTCATTTTTGATATTACCATTAACTACCACATATTGCTTTTACTAATTTTTTAATTAATCTTTATTCGAAATAATACTTCTATTGTAACAAGGTGCAAAATGATTGTTGAATGGCAATCAATTATTTCTTTTACACCTTGCTACATTTTACGATCGGCTTCCTTACATATTTTGGAATAATTTAAATAATTGAATTGTGAGATAAAAAGGAAGTCTGTCTGACCCAAATGTATTTAATTCATTATTTTTGTTAATAATGAATTAAATAATTAGTGTAATTTATGAAAAGTTTGCCGAATCAAACTCTCAAAACATTAATTAATACCTTAAGATCAAGTACAGTATAACATTTAATTTTTTAATTTTTAGCAAAACCAAATGCTTTTTCTTCATTATCTAGAAGATCTGAAAATTGAGCTACTTAAAAATGTAAATACTAGGGTTAGTCACGAAACCGGTAGTTCCCGCTGAATACGTAAACAAGCTGAATAATTAAGCAAGGAATTTCCTAAAAAAAATGTAGGCTCAAGCAGAAGTTGGAATTCGAAAATTGGGGTTCGTTCAAGCGTGCTTGAGCCATTATACGGAGTAGTCGCGATTTTTAAAAATTCTACTCTAAATTTACATGAGACTACAATATAATGGGGGATCAAATGCATTTGGTGAAGGGATCGTTGCTTTTAAATAAATTTCGCTTCCGATTTTCTTTCTAGCAGATCCAGCTGCCACAGTCTCACACAACTTTTGACCCCTCACTCGCTCTAATTTCGTATTCTTTTTTCACGATGTTTATCATCGTCCGATCTTGAAGGCGAACAACGTCTGGCAATTTCTTTTCAAAACGCACACACGCCAGTCCGTCCACATACATTGTCGACGCAAACAATAACAAACCACTCCAAAAACTTCGTTCGAATAAACCAGATTCCAGAATTAATATTTTCCACTTGAGCGAGACAAGCCGGTGGCGCCGCCTTGCGACTACACCAGCCTCATTCAAAGAAATGTGAAGCGATAGAAATTCAACAGACAGACGCTTGGACGACTCCTCTCCAGCGACGTGAAGTCGTAATTTCTTAAGACTATCGTAACCGAATATACCATTTCTTTGACGTTCGATTGATAATCGTGATGGTTCAGGTTTCAGATCAGTTATCGTTATCTTCCTCCCGCATGTTTATCCAACCCATGTTCTAGACGTTGTATCTTTTTTTGAAAGTCCAAGTCAAAGTTCCCAGGTGTGCCGAAGGACGGCAGCACCATCGCTGAAGCCACCACTAATAAATACGTAAATTACGTCACAGCGACGGGCTGCCAGGGTGAATAGGTGAGTTTCATCGAAAGAATACCAAAGAGGGGGTAAATACGATTTCGAGTTGAGGGAGGGGTTGGAGAGATGTTAGAGGGGGGATGAAGGGGGTAATGGAATCAGAGGTGGCTGCCCGTCGCCAGAAGCGTGTGCAGTTTGTCCGTGTGACATTGTGTTTGTGCAAACTGCACACGGAAAATAGGAAAAAGGGGTTTTCGCAGACGTATAGAACGAAGCGGAGGGGGTTAAGGGGTGGCTCGTAGGGTGGAGTCCAAAAGATGACAGCGACGCGTGCTACTAACTCCGTTAGGGGGGGAGGGGTTGTAGGGGGGACTTGGAGGATGGAGGATGGGCGACCACTACCCTTCTTTTTTGCGATCCATTCACTGGTTACACTCTCATGGTGGAGCTTCCGAATTTTACGGGAGGCGGTTTGTGCTTTAGGGGTTCATGGATAGTCGCTAGAGGAAAGGGGTTAGACCATCGGGGTAAAGGGGGTAGGACGGTTCAACAAGGTAAAGTTGGCAATATCGACTGAAACAGATCCGTTAAACTGCATCTCCCATTCCTTATGTCACGAATATATTTTATGTTTAAAATATTATTTCCGCAAATATTTAATTTATGATAATTACGTAGACCGTTTATTAAACGATTTTCGTACCGATTCATAAGAAGGTATCTTGAGCAGATGAACAAATATAAATTGGTTTGAGAAATTAAAAATCGTCTTATGAAAAATTCGTCCATTTAAATTGCAGTTGTAATATCGTTAATTGCTATTTTCCTTTGCAATTGACGTTTCCGAAAGATTTCGATCTTGCCATTCAAGACGGTTTCGATAAAGGAAACGTGGGCAACATTCTCGTCAGTCGAATGGCAACACTTTCGCGTCAACCCAGAAACGGCCCACCCAGACGCAACTCGCAGCGACGTGGGAGATTGGCTTTTAGGTCTTCGGTCGCTGTCGGGAGTTATGGCCTGTTGGAAATTAATGTGGAAAAGGGGTAAAAAATTGTCTGGCCTCGAGGCGGAGTTGACAGCAGGGGTTAACTAATAAACCTCATTTACTCTCGCATTTACTGACGGCATTGTGTTTTGGACGTAACTCTCTTTCTCTCTGGCTCAGTCACTCACTCTCTCAGTCGTTCTTTGTCCCTCAATTTTTATCAGGGTAGGGTGGAGAAAAGTGGGTACTCCACCCTCCAACCACCCTCTCCCTCCCCAACTTACTCTTGTCGCAAATCTTTCTGGCAGATCAATGTTGTTGAAACCCAAGTTCGTGTATTCAGTCGTGTTTTAGATTTATAAAAGATGTAGGACTATCAAGTAACTACATGAATTTGACCAAAAGCGAACGAATATATTTTCAATTTATTGATTTTGGTAAATATGAAACTTTCTCATTTGAACCAGATTCGTTTTATCATTTCTCACTTTTAATCTTAAACTGAACATAACTAACGCACATTTTTTTAGATTCGATTGAATTTGTCAATGTTTCATCGAATGTAGCGAATGTATTTCATATTTTCTAATAAATGTCAGGCTACAAAAAAATGGATTTACAGACTGTATTATGTACTAGCAGATTTCGAATGTTTTATGTCGTTGATGCACACTCTCAAAAAAAAAATTAAAATTAATAACAAGATGGCATTTCTGTAAAAATGATTCTTACTTCTCCGTCGAAATACAAGGTAGGGCATTTATTTTTTCCAGTGGTTGATCATTCGAAATTAACTCCCTATTCCGGAACGACCAATCACATTAGTCTAGCGTTCGAATGAAATGTCGACGTCCGATCAAATCCATAGCAATGCCATTTAATCTGGCGGTCAGACATGACAAGTCTTAGAAGTGACATAGATATTGAAGAGACAATTGGATGGGAAACCTTATTCGATTCCAGCAGTAACATCTCTAGAGGCATGCTATGCTGTACGGATGACTTTCACTATAAAACCTAATTATTTGGTCATTTCAAAACAGGCAAACATTTAAAAATGTATGAATTTTAATGATGACATTAGGCGTTTACAATTTTTTGCAATTTTTTAAAAATTGATAAACTTTTTTAATTAGTTTAAAATGGAGAATCGAGATTCTGGAGATAGGGATCAATGTTTTGTATCCATTTTCTTACTGTGTTTGTTATATGTATCTTGACAAGGAATTTCTCACAAATTTATTGAATAGATGGCGAATAGGAAATTTGTGTCAAACCATATATCTTGTTTGGGGGTCGGGAGGGGATAATAGGGGAAAGTGAAAGAGAGAGAGAGGATGGAATTTTAAATTGAAACTTCTCTGCGGTCACTGCTCGGTGGAGAGCGCAGGACTTTGGCGTGTGTGGACAGCTATGAAAGCATTCTTATGTATGATTTACAGTCGTAATGCATATCCTTTATTCGTGAAATTCGCGAACGGAAAAGTGGAGAAGGTGAACTACTACATCTAGAAGCCAGTCAATGGAACCCCTCGAGGATTGGAAATGGAGAAGCGCGATATTGTGGAAAGACTATTCGGTTGTGAAACATCATAATCAGACTTTGGATAGTTTCCAAATTGAGGAAACTGATCCGTTTTCCCCTTAATAGATAGCAAACTGAATATCTTTCTAAAATAATTTCAGTTGTATGGAGTTCTTGCCATTAAATTCAGATTTTCTAATTATTTTAAATTGTCATTTCAAAAAAATTCGAAGGGCAAACTGGAAGACAACATCCCAACAACCTCAAAATCGTCGATGACAATTATTTCGTAATATCATGTATTAGACTAAATAAAAATGCCGGAAGTCGCATTTGGTTGTAATCGATATATTCGATAGTATCCAGCAATCGTATGAACAATCGCGCAGCAACACTAGAGAATCTGTCGACACATTGATGGTGACCACTTGGAAGACGTGCTGCGGTCAACTCCGGCGAACCGCTCACTCGCAAATGGCGAACGACATCGCTGGCAGCGGCACATCAAAGGACTCCCATCCCGCTTATCCTTATCTCCCTTTTCAGAGGCCGCAGTCGCCACTCGTTGGCGGCGTTCGGCCATTGGCGGCTCACTCTGGTCATGTATAGCCAAAGTACATTTTAAAATTCCTTCGGAGAGATCATTGCTCAATTTTTTTGCAGTTACCATTTTGTTCGCTGCGTCCAACGGAAAAGAGCGAAGAAAAAAATATAGATAGAAATTTATGTGCGTAGTTGGAGGTCCGGCATTTCTGAAAGGGAAATCGAGTAGTAAAATATGACATTTCGCAATTGCAATTGAGATGGGGAAAGAGAGCCAGGGAGTCACGATCGTATAGTGGATGGACAATGCAGCATAGCCATTATGACGTAGACACGAGTAGGGTTTATGACCACTTTTTCTTCGTTCATGCATACTCCTATCCTCTGAATACCCTCCCCTCAAAATTCAAACTCATGCGCCTCATCCAAAAAGCCCAGGCCAACGAGAGCTTTATCACTAGGTGGCATACGTTCAACCAAGACTGCCAAATCCCAGAACTGCAACGCCACAAGAGGACACCAAAAACTGTCCCGCCCAGGGGTTATTGTGTGTGTAAAATGATACTTGAGTGGTATCCATTGGTCAAGTGTCTTATGAGGATAGAAATTGCGATCATCATTCGCTATTCCATAGTTCCTCCAAACCACCATCCACGCTCCCGTAACACACTCAGACGTGTTACCTCCCGAGACCAAAGCCGGAACTAAATTTCATGGATTTTCTTTTCAGATTCCAAATCGCCCATTAATTGGAAACATCTGGAGAAAAAAAATGTTATTGGTCAGCGCAACTCCCCCCCCCCCACAAATGGAAAACCTATTTTCATCCGAATACAGAGTAATTCTCTCGTCTTCCATGTACATGTACGTGTGGACACGAGGTCTCGGGAGGACAGTCGAGGGAGGGAGGGCGGACGACGTGGATTGATAATGGCCATTCCGAGTAGCCACACCATTAGGCCTACTGCAAAATAGATTCAAAAATGGGCAACACGAGTTGATCATATATAGTAGGGTTGCGTGACCGCGCCGGCCAAAGTCCGGCGTACAAAAATAGAATAGTGTGGTCACAACGTCCATCTCATAATCCATGATCTCCATTTTTCTTAATGTCCGGTTGCACGAAAATCATTTTCAAAAGCATGAAAAGCTGCTCACGTTACACTATGACCGGATCCCAGTAATCTAGTGACGATTTATTTTGAAAGCCCTAAATAATATTGCGCCCTCTGAAGGCCTATTGAGAAAACTACCGACAATTTTGAATAACGTACCACAGGAAAAAAATGTTAACCACGCCACCTAGTGATCATAAGAACTAATATCTCTCAATAGGGCTGCAAATCTAAATACATGTTCCAGACCAGGTGGGAAAATGTGAGTTCTACGATAAGTGCATTAGTGACGTCACCAAAGATGGATCCGGGTTCTCAGGAGTATAGAATTCGTCTCGGGTTCAGGGAGAGCGGCAATCATCATCATGATGGTTGTGTTTACTTTTGACCATAGAATAAATGCGAGCTTGTACAGAATTTATATGTCTTTATTTATATGTCAGAAAAGTGGTTATAATATCTTTGGGGGGAAGCGATGGAGAGCGGAAGAAGCGACGCGCGGGGGTCACTAAAAGCTTTGAGCCGTAATGCTGCTGTTGATCTATCTCTGGTGGACGGGCATTTGCCCAGTCTGGAATACCGGGTGGGGGATTCCAGTTTCGCCCTTAAGACGCGAAATGTCGCACAACTCAAACATTTACATTTAGAAGGATTGAAAATTGATTCCAGATGGCAGTGGCAGTGACAGAAATTACGTTTACGAAATCTTATAATAGCATATTAGATCTTCTCCTATTTATTGCTTAGATCAATGGCAAAGTATTCTTATATTTTCATTGCAAAAAAAAAGATTTTCTAATCTTCCCTAGAAATTAAATATTGATCCAGAAATGTATAATGTAAATATGTTTTATGCCCAAATTCGAGCAAAAGTATGGTAAAGTGATAAATAAATAGCAAACAAAATTAATAAGGATGTAGCGCAACGATCACAAAATTATTAAGAGATTCTGTATAAATTTAAAAAAGGAATCTGAATTACCAATAAACGTTTTCACTTTACTTAAGATATTTAGTTAAATTTTATACCCTGCATAATTCAAAATGATGTTAAATTAAAATAATAATGGCTGTAAAATAAGGAAATATTTCCACTGAACTGACATTGAATTTTTCGCTCAATTACAGTTGGTGACTAACGTTGATAACCAACAGTTGGTGACCAACATTTATAGAATGGTATAAAGCGTTTTTGTGAAAGCAAATATGCTTTCACAAAAAACATATTTTAGTCCAAATAAAATAATCTAAAAATCAGAACTGTTATTCCTCGTTGATAACCAGGACATAACGTTAATAACTTAATTCCTCTGTGTGTGCACTCGCACATACCGTACATTTTATCCCATGTGTTCTGGTCGATAATCCTCCCTACACATGTTTATAAAACTGAGAGTGGTTTCAGTGGTCAGCCGCTAGAGCGAACAGCTTTATGTACACAACACACACGCACGCTAAAACGATATCCATCAAGATATTCCGTATAAACATTGCTCAATGCGTTCGCCCAGACGGATGACGTAAGTGCACTCGTATATATGTGCCAGAGAAACTCATATTTTATACACAAGAGACGAACAAAAAATAAATCTGTCGCAAAAAAAAATCCTGTCGTATCGTAAGTTTGATAACCCACTGGCAAAACTCCCTCGCCGCAATCTGATATTGACCGACCCCCCAAACCTGCATCGCAATTTGCGAACGGACGAGATCGTGGTGGCGATGATGATGATGGTGGCCATCATACCAAACGTGATGATCATGTTTATTCAATAAAATGGGAGCCCAATGTCGATCAAATCGGCTATCAAGTTTGTAGAGTGTTCGGTACATTTTTGGACATAATCCGAATAGCGTATTATGAAGATGCAGGTACTTTCACGTCACCCTGTATGTCCCCTGTATTGCGCGCTTGCTTCGTAAAGCTCCGCCCGAACGCGAGCTTCGTGTAAGACACAAGTGCTATCCAATTTAACAACAGTTGGGCTGACTATCATTAATTTATTTTACAGACCTCTGTATTCTCTTGTTAGATCCTCTGAAAACTTTCGTAAAAATTGTATATTGAAATTTAATAAATTGCTAATTCGCTTTGGGGGAAGCAAAAAAAACACTTCGTTCTAAATTTAAAAGGAAAAAAGATTGATTTCGCTGATCTTAAGATATTTGTGTGGGCATCACCTTAGCACTCCTAGAGTGTCTGAAGAATGAACAGGAAATATCACTCACACGTAGCCGACTGTTTCGGACACACAAAATGTCACTTTCTCACCTAAACTTATAAAAATGTGAAACTCAACAAAAATAGACGTTTCGTTGACAAGGTGATTCAAATTTACTCGCGAGTTAAGAGCATTTGCATTCGAAACTAAGTAAATGTCATTGCGCATGCGCATATGTTTTTAATCCCAACGCCTCCTTATTTA
>JAQGBY010003143.1:0-20251 GCA_034698785.1 Mycogona germanica
CAATTTAATTCCATCTCGATTGTCGCCGGTTTTTGTGTTGCGTCCAGCTTCATACTTACTCCTATTTACTATTATAATTAGGACTGGTTCAAACGCTTTTATAAAATTCTCATTGTGCTGTTTGCATTGGGTCGAACGCTTTTACAAAATATGCGCTGCTAAGCTTGTAAATAAAAATCAAAATTATTTGACCGCATGGAATTCGTCTTGTGTGAGTAATTGTTAAAATTACTGACATTTGCTCAATCCACATACATCAAACCGACAGTCAACAGCTGCTACTGTTTGGTTTAAGACAAACCGTAGATCATAAGCGAAGCAGAAATACCAATTGATTATATATATATATATATTCCTAGTGAGATCACGTCTTTGAGGTCATACTATTGAACAATCAAATATGCAAAATCTGTATAACCGAAATGACACAAACAAGAGCCTAAAAGGTCGCCCTACGCTGTTTTTTATCCCTTCGATAACCCGGATACCGAATTGATGGAGCGTACGGCATGCGAACCTGTCAGCCAGCCAGGCCATCTGATGCTTTTGAGGCCAGGACATGAGTCGTCATCAACTTTGAAATCGTAACTCGTTATATTGGTAGTTCCCAGATTCTCGGAAATGGTTGGCAGGTCTTCTTGACAAAACATCCTAAAATCAAGATGATACTTTTTACGGCATACGCAATCCGGTTCCTATTCTCCACCGTCAACATGCTCCCAGTCGCGTGCTTTCTACCTGTTTACCATTAGCATGGCCAAGCGCTGTCGTGACTCGTGACAGGGCCCTGTCAAGCGAGTATTCCTTGACCAGTCAATGGTCACGGGGATAGGAGGAGCTAGGGGGGGGGGGGGTGGAGGACCGAGCGGTCGTAACGAAACAGTGTATGTTGTTTGCTGACTGGGATGGACACGTCTGCGTCAGATTAATCTCGTCTAAGCCTCGCGAGAACTGATTGATTTAAGGACTTGCTTGATGCCCGGCATCGGCCAGGTGCAAAAAAGCTGAGAAAGCTGCGTCAAGCCACAACCACCACCACCACCACCTCCGAGCATTTTAAACGGCGGACATTGCTGAAGGTGATAAAGCCGATTTTTGTTGTATGTGTTGAAATGATCGTTCATATTTTAATGAACGAAATAATTGTCGGCCCACACCGACTACACTATCATTAAAAGATCATAAATTAGTTTGGATAACCGGAGATCGAATAAATGTACAACGGACTAGCCGATGATATTAGATTAGAAAGCGAAACGCAGCCATGCAAGTGTTTAAAAATGAAATTATAACTTGTAACTAATAGGCGGAAGCGCTGTTGGACTTCCTAAATAAATAGCTAAAAAAAATTAGCAATCCAGGTCTATGCCATTGTATTTTTGTGATTGGTCGTGAAGGGGAGAGGATCGCTTTAACTTACCAATTTGTGGCAGCCGTTCTCTAAACGATTCTCTGCCAATGCTTCTGTGTTCATTTTACGTTATCAGAGATTTATTTTATTGGCGTATCTAACGAATGACATGTCACGACGCTAATGATGCGCCCTGACTTTTTTTTTAAATTGCGACTCGACGTGGACGACGAACGAGGCTACGATGTCTCTCGATGGCATTATAAATGGAGAAACGATTTTATCAGACTGTTGGTCAAACCTGTAGCGAACGAGTTGGTCCCCCCCAACATCTTTCCGGTGCATCGATTTTCTGTTTCCATGTGTGTTGCACACAATCCAGAATTTCTCCATGTACAGGTTATATACTATGTATATTGAATACTAAGTTACCGATGGGGGAAAGAAATACACAATGGCATCATTTATTTGGGAATCCAGTTAGTCAGTATAACAGTGTGTGAAACAATGTAGTAACAATGTAACATGTCGAAACAATGTAATGTTGTGCAGCACATTTCATTTAGGTGAACCATGTGCAAATGAATGAATTTTGTTTTTTGACAAAACGTCTAATCAATATTTTGTGTAAGGGCGTCATTGTAATGGGTAACGTAAAATTAAGATTTGTACTCATTTTCGGTTGTAGTACGTTTCGATAGCCCGGGTATTTCCATACCTGTGTGAAATATAGTAAAGGAGCTAATTCTTTCTCTGTAGATTTTGTATTTTTAAGAAATCTGTATAATAATTTACTAGGCTTGCTATTGGTGTGTGATTTTGTATTTTTAAGAAATCTGTACAATAATTTACTAGGTATTCATCGATTGCTATTGGTGTGTGATTTTGTATTTTTAAGAAATCTTTACAATAAATTGACTAGGTATTTGTTCATCAATTGCTATTGGTGTGTACAAGGAGTAGTTTCACAATTTTTGTTTGTTATATAAAAAGGAAGTTTGTTTGGTATGTTTCATTTTTCAGAGTGGCGCGTTTCTTTTGAAAATATCTTGAATTTAATACATTTTTCTTTTCAAATTTCGTCTTTTCCGCACAGAGTTCCGGGTGCCTGCTGGAGCACGTGCAATGGGGCGACGCGTTCGTCGTCGTCTACAGCATCTGCGACCGCGAGAGCTTCCTGAGCGCTCGCGACTTCCTGGAGCGGATTCACAAGGTGAAGGTGGCCCGCTTCGTGCCCATCATCCTCATTGGCAACAAGCGCGACTTGGACCATTCTCGCCAGGTGGCGGTGGACGACGGCCACGAGCTGTCGTTGGGCTACGGCTGCCAGTTCTACGAGGTGTCGGCGGCCGACAACTACGTGGGCGTCAGTCTGGCCTTCCACAGTGTGCTGCGCGAGGCCCGCTCCGTCCAGCTGCTGCGCACCATCCCAATCAGGCGTCGGCTGGGCGTCATGACCGTCTCCAAGATGATCGGACTGGTGTTCGGCAAGAGCACCAAATCGCACGGTGTCAACGGCAAGAAGCGACCGTCGCTTTCCATATGACTGGCCAGCCTCTTCGTGTGATGATCTTCCGTCGATGATGTTTTTGGTGATGAAGGTGGTCCGTCAATGAAGGTGGCGCCACCTGTTCGCGCAGCTTCATGCGCGGGATGCTCTGGGGGCAACCATTGCGCGACTGATGTTGCGAGGCCACGGCCTTTGAAGCTCTCCAAGATAGCGTTTCCAAGATGGCGGTTGTAAAACGCCGGCTCCAAGATTGTGGTTCCAAAATGGTCGTCTCACTTAGCCAATGAATGGTGCATTATGGTGTTGCATTCGGGACACTGGTTATGTAAATCCAAAATGCCTTTAAGATAAGGTTACACCGAATGTGCCATTTTTACTTAAAATTATATTGCCAAATGTGAGAATTTCATATTTCTTATCTGGTTCATTTGATTTTTACGGCTTTAGAAAGCAGCAACGCAATTGCCTAGATTATAATTGTTGGTATATGTGTTGCATTTCTGATATTAGCTTCATAATTATTTTACTCACCAAAAATGCCTGTTTGCCAATTGCCAAAAGGAGCATAATCTATCCATCAATGATAGAGAAGTCCTTACATACAAAAACATCATCAACGCATTTTGGAGAATTTAAAATCAGCCATTTTTTAATTTCATATTGTGGAGTTATTAAAAAGCATTCCGTCCAACGATCACATCATATTCTTCTGATGTGTTCGAAATAAAATAACCCATGCTCTTGCACATAATAAACCCCTTCGCATCAACAATCACGAAGACACGCCATATTGCATCTTTCGTATTTGAGACGGCCGCGGAACAGTATCCACCTGTGATTGGGTCGTGATGGAATAATGACGCCATCGTTTCAAGCTCATCAAGGATCCATATATCTTCATCGCTATGCTCCGTGTGATTCATAACATCTGTGCCGGATGATGCTGAATGCTGCCTTATTCTGCCAAACTTCAATTCACCCCCAAAATGCTGTGATTCTTGTCTACCGTTGTTAACATGGAGACATATTGCCCACAACAATAGCAGGTTTTAGTGCTATTTGTATTATTATAAAAAAAGATAACATTTGTCCCTTTTCATACACATTTGTCATTTGGCGAGTTGTTGAGAGTGCGAATCACTTGACGAGGGTATGTTATTCCTATGCAGATTTCTTTGCCAGCCATTTGTGAGGGCTGATTCTGAAAATGACAGGACCACTTCGAAAATTCGACGAATATATTTGTGATCAATATATTACATATCGGATATCTTATGTAGAATTTAGACCATTGTAAATATTCCATTAGTGGTTTTGCAAGTAGTACTTTTGGGTCATACCCACATTTCCACTTAGCCTTCCAACGGTATATGAACTGCGTGTAAATAAAATGGTATGCTAAATGTGACTTCGTATACTTGTATATGCAAATTATATATTTTTCATAAATGCGCATCTGGTGCCAATTTTACTTCGAAAATAGAATTGTGTTTTTTCTACCCTGCTTTGATCATTGAAGCCATACTAAATGTCTTGTGACCTCAGATTCGACCATCCAGGTCTCACCATTATGAAGAAATTATACTTTCACCAACATCAGAGGCTGCTGTTAATGTTAGGAATAAAATATTGATCTTCTGCAAATAAGTACTCCGTTATATTCACCTGTGCCACAATATTACAAAGTCAACTTTCTCTACCTACATGAGAATATACTTCACTATTTGTATATTCTACTTAGCATATTTCATCATTGACTTAGCCAAGCCATTTATATATTACCGCGTATACAGGTGTAATTACTACGGTTAGACTTGACTGTATTGAAAATTTAATGCGACAGATAGTACTCAGAACATCTTGAATAAAAACATACTTCCAATTTATCATATTTTTTTTTTTAAAAAAAACCTAATACAGTTAACTCAATAAAACAGAATTTAGGTGTCACCAACTTTCCCGACGTCTTGAAACAATAATCTCTCTTACGTGTGGCATTGTGAAGTGATTTGAATCATAAAATGTTTTATTTTACATTGGGTTGATAACGGTAAGCTTTGAAACATTCCAATGATTTATTCAATTTGTTCGTGATGGTCATTTGACGTCGAGGAATTTACATTCTAGTATTATCCAAACAAATCGTAATTTCCCATTCGGTAGTCAAAAATATACGCCCCTCAGCGCTCCTGCGTCTTCAATGTACATTGAATGGAAGTCTTTGAATGTCTTGGATGTCTTTGAATGGAAGCCACAAGCACGATTCTGGTTTGTGGACGTAAGCACACGAAAGAATTTTTCAATCGTCGAAATTATTTGCTTCCGCAAACACACGCCAATTTATTTTATTTGGAAGATCGCTACGGGGTACGAATCTCTTTGATGGCATCACGACAGCTGGGCAAAAGGGTTAGCCGAAGTCCAGCTGGTCAAGCCATTGTCTGCCGCCCGAGTAAGCCGCTTACGGACCGTCCATGAAAGCTAGGTTAATCATTTCTTATGCTGGAGGGCGGATTTGGCGTCGAACGGGATGAGCAACCAAATCTTGTTGGTGAGCCAAAACTTGATAAACATCTCATACTTTACAAATTTTGCAAGTGGTTAAGATGGTTAATTATTCCTTAAAATGCGGTTTTCACAGATACACCAATTGGTTCCACGATCAAAATTCAAAGATTCGAGCAGTGTTGCATGAAATGATTCATGGTGGAAATGTCACTTTGAAGATTCCATTTCGATTTTCGTCAGAGGTTGTCCATTCTGGCTGCAACTTTTGCCTTCGCCCATTCTTCTGGCAATAAAACGTCTCCCATATCTAAATCCGCTCTGACATTTTAAATTTATGTTTATGGGAATTGTTAAACAGGTTCCGTTCGTCGAATTATGAAACGGGCAAAAGCGGCTTTAAATACATTATAACCGACCACGTCATGTTTTCCCCGCGTCACATTGGTGGGTGCGTTCCCACACCACAGACATTTTATGTTGTTTTTCATACATTCTCGTATGTGCCATTTGTAAGGTTGCCTGAGAGGCATCATTGCGCTACATCACTGACATAAACGAAAATGGGCGACTTCCGGTTTTGTCAATGCCTTTCGAAATGATGAGAAATTCGACAAATTTAAAAGTATTGTAAAATTTGAGTTACCGAAATTGTTGATAAAGTTGATGCATTGCTATTCGTACTTGGTGGTGCATATTTCGTAATTTGGTAATGGACGGCAGGTTACAATTGTCGCCCCTAATGGCGCTTAATCGCCTTCAATCATCATTCACCGCTTAATGTGATCGCTTAATGGGCGATAATCTAAAGAAATTCTTCGATTAACGATCAACTATAATTACAGCAATCCTATACTTGTCCGGGGACGCCACCAGATAATCACCAATAACTGCCATACGCAGAGGTCATATATTGATATATATTTGCTTTCCCCATTCAACTATTATATTTCGTGTCGCAATGCGGAAGCGGATGTCGGCCATTTTCCGTAGTGTATGTGCATCTCGACTGTACGACATCAATTGCTTTTATCCAAACATATGTCGTTCTAAAATCATTTGACGATGCCAAGATTACTGTTTATCGCTTCGCCATTTGCTGTAGTTATTGTGGAAGAATGTGTATATATTGACATGCGTGTTTCATTGCCATTTTAATTGAAAAACTTGTACATAAGACATTGTGTATTTCTCCTTCATTTTTTTCTGTTCATCTCTCTCTCTCTCTCTCTCGTTTCTTCTGTTACTGCCTATTCGCGTTGTCATTTGTAGCACCATCAATTTAATTTATTTTATGCAAATGCTCTGAATAAAACAGCCTTATTATCATAATCCGTCTCCAGACAGTTAAGTCAAAATGTGTGTGTGTGTGTTTTTTTTTGCATAAGAAAGAGTGACTGAAGTACATCCTCGACCTTAAGCCCGGTTTCCATTTATTTTTAAGGTGGCGCACATTCACGTGAAAGTTACTTTAAGCAATCTTGTCCTCCAGTGAACTGAGCCGCAAATTTGATTGGTCATTTCCATGATTCATGATTCCAAACGCGTAACGCAGCGCCATGACATTTGCACTGGATGTTGGGGTCGAAAATTTAAAGGCAGTTGCAACTTATTTTAGAAATTTATGTTGTTGCGTTCATGAGATATGAATTAAATAAACAAAAATGGCGCTGGACGGGACGAGTTACGAATGTGAGCATTTTGTGGCCTAAGGGGAGCTGAGAGGCGAAAGGTTTGAATGAAGTTGAAGTTGGAGTAAAAGGAGGGGATCGTAAATATCGATTGATTGATCGATATCTTCGAATAAGATTACGCGTCATTATTTCTCCGCTGACCCCGATTTACTCAGGGCGAAGTCGGGTCCTTTTGCCTAGTATTTCATATATTAAGAAAGAAAAACATTCGACCAACATAGAAGCAATTACAAGATTGTGTGTTATTAAAAATGTTGTTGGTTCCCGCCATAAGAACCTTAGTGACTGGCAATTTGTGCCCTTCAAATATCCTCAATACATAAAATAAAGTGAGATGGCTAACAAAATGAAAATTATTAAATGAAATTAACTTAAAGTTTGTGATTGTGATATTCGTGACAGATACTCATACTCGCTCTAGAGGGTCCAAAACACCTGGAAAAATCGAACTATTGTTTTCACGACTTCCTATCTAAGTTACTCGCTAAAAGCCCAGTTTCTCAATATGGTACTTAAGTCTGTACTATGGTCTGAGGAATATATTGTTCTTGCTTGATGAGCTAGAAAGAGCAACATTGTCTAGTATGTGCTGTCATTCAAGTTACGACGAAAAAAGTAATAATAATAATCGTACATTGAATGATGGAGTCGACAAACAGATTGTATGCTAACCTTACAAAGGACATTGACTGTTGTTACAGGAAAGGAAACTTTATTGCGAATTGGATTATAGTATCTTTTTTTTCATTTTCGTAATTGTCGTTCCGATAAACAATGTATTGTCAATCAAATTTTCTGGGATAACCAGAAGGGGAGACACAAGTCAAACAATTTCCTTCTGTTCGAGAATACATCCTACAATAAAATTTTAATAGAAAAACGTTCGGGTACTATTTATACTACACTTTAAATATAAATAGTTTTTAATGTTGCAATAATGTTTTGATTTTAGAAAGAGAAATTTAGAATTTTGATTTGATGTATTCCATGGAGTCACACTTCATCTTCTAATTGTTCGATATTTTATGCGCCTAATGTTCGAGGTATATGATTATATAAAACAAGCTGACTTGACATAAAATTGATATTTATTCCTAAAGTTATTTATCTGCCTTCTCTTTGAAATGAATAAGTGATGGCATCAGAGTCAATTATATGTGTATATTTAAGTCCATGTTCTGCACATGTTCAGCAAGGAAAAATATTATAAAATTCCTGTGTGGAAACATCGGATGTAACTCCAATAGATTCTACAGCAGTACGGATTTTCTTTCACCTTAGAAATTGCCAATTTCATTAATCAAGTTTTCCCCTTCAGCATAGCAGGGGGCAGTTTCCAGACAAAACATTCATTGGAACGGTCAATCAACTCCAGAGGAGTTTACCTGTCTGACTCCTAAATGTATTTGTCTGATCTGCCCGCACATTTGATCCAATCGGTTTGTTCGATTCTGTTTCCAAATAGATAAAACAGATTGCGGGTAGTTAATATCGAGAAATGGCAAACGAGCTTTTCCATTTAAGGCAATTGGTCAATGGAGAAATGCTTATGGAAATCGGGCTTGCCCTTGAACCCTAGCTTCATGTTAACAAGTTTTCTTCACTGCCAGCATAAAGTGTACATCTTTCAGCCAGCACAGCATGACTTTCTTTTAATATGATAATGTCAGGAGGTCCGTAGGAGTGTACGAGGAGGTCCGTGACTACCTTTGAAAACGTTCATGGAATGCATTCCGTTAATTAAACTGGGAGCCATTTTTATTACACCCAGTCACCTCTATTGTGTCTGGGCGTGGCCAATGTGTTTGTTACGAATCTTGTGACGCCCTTCAATGTCAATCGATTTGGATAAATTAGGCTAGCGCATCCAAATGGCTTATTATTTCGGTCGTCTATGTTCGGTAGGTTCAGGTACATTGGAACTATCATTTCACTAAATTATTCTTTCGAGTTCGGCTGCATAAAATATGTGTTTATTATACTAATAAAATGAGAATCCATTCACGATTTCGTGCCTCCAGGTTATGGAATGCCGCCTTTTTCGTTCCATCAGACGCAGTCTCCGGTAAACTACTGGACCTACCAGACGGGCCTCGAACTCTCGTCTGTAAAGTTTGTAGCAATGTACCATCCTAAAAATTCCCTTGTATCCGGCACACAAATATGCCGTTGCTTTGTGGCTATGGTTGCGATAGTGAAGACAAAAAAAAAGTGTGGCACCGTGTCCTAACAGCTATAAGATCAAGGGCAAGGGGTCGCACATTTCCAGTTCGCAAGTGTCCTGCATTTGGGTTTTCAAAAACGATGTCACCAATTGAAAAAGCGTGCGAATCTATTCTATATGCAAGTGACGACGTGGTCATAATGAGGCGCATTTTTTTTGTTTTGTTTTTTGCTCGACCTCCGCCTATGGTCAACGACCAATTGCTACATGAGTTGCGCTTTCTAAAAATAATAGCATAGGGCTATATTTTCTTTGAAGTACAACTTTTGGTTCGATGTACCGTTGGTGGATGAATTCTCGTAGGCAGTCGTAGGTCTTACCACTATTTACTTTGTAAAATACCTTTACGTAGTTTTTGTTTTGTTTAATCAATGTCATCAACGATCTGCAACTATTGTATGACTGTTACGAAGTGCATTTGCTATCTTATAAACAGTTATAGAAATTATAAAACAGATAATTTTTAAGAGTTTACATGAATGCATGTTCATGTTTAAAACAGGACAAAAATATAATATAACATTAGTACAATTATACAATGAAAATAATGTATCCCGACAATGATAACTAAGGGCTTGCAGTGTTGATTATTTAACCTCATAATATTTTGTGAAGTTTGAGTTCATTGTTTATTGAGATCAATGTTTCGTATATATGGAAAAAATGCCAACTTATTATCTTAGTTTTACGCGGTGCAACAGTTATTTGCACACTCTTTCCCATCATTGTAAAATTTAATGTAAGAATATGACTTAAATAATTTCAGTAATTATCCAATAAGATGCCCGCCTACCGAGGTTCTCTTGCACTGTTTGGAGATACTCTTAGCCTGTACCTCGTGCCGAGAATCGAACTCCGGACCGTCAATCCACAATTCCGTCAATCCAACCAACTGAGAGCTACGACGGTGGACGTACATTTTGATATTGGTGGCCAAAAGGGCGCCATCTTGATGACCTGCGTACAACGGTTTTGCAAATTATCGACGGTTCCACATTTCTTTGAGCGTGTCAGTTCAGCCAAGAATGACGTTTTGGTCATCGCTGGTCAATGAATTTATTGGTCATCGAATTGAGGAACGGAAAAGAAAGAAAAAAAAACTTGTATGTGCGCACACAGCCATTCGAACATAATTGCTCGTAATCGGAAAAATACATCGCGATATAAATATGCTGTGTGCATGCTGCTTCAACTAGCCTACTGTCTCACAAGTTCAATCGACTAAATCCTTTATCTAGACATGTTGCTGGGAGTAAATGCTGACAGACACTAAATACATCTGTATACGCAAAGAATGTAAAGATCGTGTACCGGAAATAAATTGTTGATTTTAATGGGAGTCACGAAATGACGAATTCAATATTTTTTGCTAGCGTTCTCAATTTTAGGAATTCTTAAATAAGTTCTTGGCGTTTCCATGGCGCCTACGCGGAATTCTTTATTTGTGTTCATTGTGTGTTGCAATTTAATAGCATTATGTGTAATCAATAATATATTTCACATATTTGTATGAAGCCTCACAAATGCCATATTCACGGCTGGGATCGCGCACTGAAGACGTTTAATAAATAATTTATCGATAATGCAATCGATTATTTTCGGTCAACAAAACTGCAACGAGCAAACAAATTCTCCGAACATGTTCGAGTCACGAATTCTCTTAGCCCCAATTCAATTCTCCATATTCTTGTACGTGGACACGGTGGTCACAGGAGTAACTTGATAACAATTGGCTGCAATTATAATTAGTGGTTTTTTTGTAACGTCTAGTGATTTTAATGAAGCTCGCGTGTCGATAGGAAAGTGTTGTTTTTACCCTCGATGCGCTTAGGTCAGGTATTTTTCCACTTTTTTTTTGTGGTATTTCTTAGACAATTAAAGCCTGTCGTATTCCACATTCCATCAAGGCATTTCGGAATGGGCTTTCGCGCATGATGTGTCAGAGTACGCCGATACGGGATACCTGTTTTAATTGCAACTTTAATCAAGTTCAAGCTCTGCATAGAGGGAGATTTGATAGTCGATATCGAACACGGAAACAAACGTGTTGGAGCCATTGCCAATAAAATGTGTTGATGGCTTCATCGTGTCGAATTATGGATACAGATATTATAGTTAGTGCTTCGTTTATACGATAAGATTATTAGAGTACGATAAAAGGAGAGGTAAGTAGTGAATATCAATTTTCATGAAGTGGGTTGAATGTTTACATGTACATGCGATTGGCCTACTAGTCTACACTGTAAAACTATGTTCCATAAAATTATCGTCTTGGTAAGCTCTTCATTTTATATTAAAATGCTTTCAGAGAATGTAATGAACAGCGCACATAATACGCACACAATTAAAATAGTGTACATGTCACTTGTGTAATATTTCGCTTTTAGAGACATTCATAAATGTTTCATTTTTAATACGTATACTAAAATTAACAAATGAACAAAGTTATGAGATTAAGGTGATAATTTCGATGAGATGACCTGATTGCATACGATTTTTTTATTGGCACACTTTGATTGGGAAGACATCGTACTGTAATCATATCTGAACTAACAAACCATATCATTTCATAGATTTATTTTAATAAAGCTGCCTAATAATATTGAACAGGTCATGTGTACATTCTATATTTTGCGTACATGTTTTGCATTTGCATACGTACATACGTATCTACATGTACGAGCAAATTGAAAAGCCTCTTCTCCCAAATCATCTTTTTTTTTTGACTGACTGGATTGATGACACGTGACTTGTTTTTTTCAAAATCCAATTTAGCACACTGCATATTTCAAGGTTACCCTGCATACCTGCGCATATTTGAATTTCACTTCCTAAAAGCAAACGTTGATGTCTGGATGAAGTTGGCCGTCGCCTCGCGTTCAAGTGAGGGCGGAAATAATTTTAGAGAATAAAAGCGGACCAATTAGTCACATAAAATGTGCGTAAAATTAAGGCGAACACGCTGGTGGACCTCCTTAACAAATATCACAGAGATAAGCAATCTATTTTGATATTTAGGAAACTTGGAATAGCCCCCATATACGTGCGTGTTAGATCCCACTTTAAGATGTTTTGGTTTTTGCGATCTTAAAATGGAAAATTCTCGACATCATCTATTAATAAATTGAGAAAACATAAGTAAAATACGGTATAGTCTGGATAAAGTAATAAAATCAATGAATCAAAATGGATTTTGATTTGTTAGAAAAGTATTCCTGATATTAATGTACGTGGTTTCATGGAAAAATATTAAATTGGAGTAGAAAAGTATAACTTTGCAAGAAAATGAAATATTTTAAAATTTAAATATGGAAGCTAAAGTTGTTAATTTCCTTATATTTTTGCATATTTTATTTTTCAGCATAATCGCTATGAGCCGCAACACACTGGCGTCAACGTGAAACAAGTTTTTTGAACTCACGATTAAAAATTATTCGTAGTCACTATTTGTCAATCAACCCACGTATTAATTTAAATTGTTGAATATGAAACGTTGCAGGGATTGAAATCAAGTTTACATTTAATTTCATGTTCTGAAAATGAAAGTGCAATTGAGACTGAAGGAATGAAGGTATAATGAATATTTATTAACAATGTTATTAATAAATAGTTAAAAACAATAAAACCGCACTCCATACATTGACTTACATAGGTTTTCCAAGTGTCAGGCACAATATTGATTTCATTTAATATCAATATCATAATATCATGTATATTAATCGGTGACTTTTTAGAGCCGAGAGCTCCCTCACTTATAGAAAATGTGAAGCCTGCGCACAACTGTTCTACTGTGATAAATCGCGTTTGATTGTTTTCTTAATATCAGCTGGAAGTTTAGATAATGTTATAAGGAATAAGTTTCAAAAATTGAAATGATCAGGAAAATGGCTTGAAAACGCAAGATATGCATGGGCAGTGAATATTTATTATAAATTTTCAAAATAATTATTTATTTGATAATAAGTGAATAAAACTGGAGCATTAAAATTAATAATTATTTAGCTGGCTGGGTGGGGTGGGGTCTGCAGTTTTACTTACTTTATTGTCAATTTGATTATTCAAAAAATTAAAAAAATTATCGTTTTGGCCTAAAAGATTTGTTAAATGCCTTTACCGTTTGCTTATTTGAGCAATTACGAAATGAACTAATTTTTAATGTTAAACACAATACGGTTTAGTAATTTTCTGAAACCAAAATTTAAAGAAATAATTCTTTGACATTTGCATCTTTGTGTATATATATATATATATGGATAACCATTTCGAAGGAAACACATGTAAGTACAAAATTCAAAAAGTTAAGAACGTACATTAAACATTAACTTGGTCTAAATATACAGTTTAACAAAAAGATATGTGCGATTTTTGGCCGCTAATGTGTAGCCAATAACATATCATTAGGCCATAAAGTAGCTTTCAGCTAAAGATTGAGTTAAAACTGATGAAAATATATTCGCTTTACATATATCGTCGTAGCCCAGTTGGTTTAGCGACTGACTGTGGTTTCGGCGGTCCCGGGTTCGATTCCCGGCGCGGGCTCTCGAAAATTTCGATCCCGGGGTACTGGTCGTTCCCCTCACATAGTGCTTAAGTACCAAGAGGGACGTAAGGCCTGTAGTGCGGATTGACTACAGTTGAATAAAAAAAAAAAAAAAAAATATATAGTTCAAAAAAGAAATTTAATATACCCGTGTTAGACATAACTCGGATATTAATAGGCATATCTCCTGAGAGTTTTTCCTTTTTTGGCATCACGATGATCAGAATTTGAAAATTGAAACTGTGCATTTTGTCCACACCATCATCTCATTTAAGAGAGTTCAGTTTGTTGCAATAGATGCTGTAAAACATTTGGACAACTTTACAGAATCCAATTAGTTTCCTACTGTATCTTTAACATATACGAGTGATATTCTGAGAACAACATCTGAAAGAAATCAAGAATATTACATAAAACCAATTTTTTAAATAATTGAAATATAAGTTAAGCCATTATAGGGGATCATATTCTGTGAACCACTCAAGACAATATATGAATTTGAAAATGTTAAAGAGTGACAATTTTTTGTAAATACGTTGTTGTACATGTATAGAAGTGAACAAATGTAAGCCTAATATATTATAACGAAAATACTGACAATAGATCAAAAACTCCCTGTACACTTCGTTAAATCACAACATCTCCACGAACTACTTCTAATGGAGTGCTCTCGAATTGTACGAGTGTAATGAAAATACCATCTCAAAAATGATTATCTTTTCGTAAGAGCACTATGAGAACAACCTGATGTCAAACCAGTAGTCTATGAAAGTGAAACTTCAAAACGACCAGCTATTACAATTGCATTTGTTGAGTTTTTAATGGTATGGTGACCATTAGTTAACGAGACAGACTTGTGTGCTTACTTTTTAAGATTGCCATACATTTAAGAAAACTTTTAAATAGTTCAAAAGTCAAGATGTCCTTCGAACATAAAAATAAGTTAGAGATTGAGTCCTTAATGGGACTGAAACATATATTTGGCCAGAAATTACAATATGTATACTAGAAACCTTGTATCATCGATTTACTATCGACTCCCATCATCGATAATGCCATCATCGATAATGCGGTCAAGCACTTGCTGTTTATGTGAATATGCTCGCAAAAAGAAGCCAGTAACAGTAAATACAGCAATAGCCACACATTCACCACCAGTTACAAAGAGGGATAAAAAATAAGCAGACTTGACAGGAGTACCGCATTGTTTAAATCCGTATGATGGTCATGCGTTACTTTTCCTTTTCTGTTTTCGAATATTTTTCTTTCGAGATCACGACCGATGTAGTGACTCTTGAAAGCAATCCAACCCTTTTTCTCCAAACAAATTTTGAAGTTAAGATCTAGTGAATAATTCATCTTTCTTTGTGTGTCAAGTAGCTTTTCTTCTTCTATAGAATTATCGTTGAACGTTGGAAACGTTCTCCTCGTTTCAAGAAAATTCAATTGCCCTGTCTTCGGAACTGACAATTTTTTATTTCTAAATCAAGCAATTTGGGATCAATTTGAATGAGAGAATTAGTTTGTTCCTAAAATTATGATTTAATATATGGTGTCTTTCGGCAATTGGAAATTTGCATGTTCACTTTACATTGCTTGATTCTGGTGGATTTCCTGAATCTGCCACTACAGTTGATGACGTATTACATGAGTAAAATGAAAAATATAGCCAAGTGAATCTATATGCCGGAACAAGTAATTAACAAATGTCAAACAATAATTATGACAAACGTTCAAATATACAGTGTATACGAAACATATCTCACAACCAATGTCCAATTTGGTCTTCTTCAATCTGTATAGTTGGAAATCCTGACGCTAGGCGGCGTCGTGAATTTTTTCCTCGCAGCACATGGAGATTGTTTTCATATTTTTTTGTTTTGTTGTTTTGCATCTATATAAGTAAACACTCACAAACACACACATGATTGATGTCAGTGGCGCTGCATGTCATCGTCGCGCTCATTCCGAGCAACGCCAATTGTTCACCTAGCGTCGAGCGGAGGAACTACTTTCGCAGTGGGTGCCACATGGCGACCGGCTTACGTAATGCACTGATCATCTGGTTCCAATGGGAGAGCGCTTTTCCGGCGGCCTGCGATCCGACGATCACATGACCGATGGAAGGTGTCCGGCCGTCCGGCTGATACTCCGACACTGTCAGGCGCAGCTGCACAGTCTTCGAGAGGTCAAGGGAAAATTCAAGACGAGTATTAAATACAGTTCTATTTTTTGTGTACTACCCTGTGAATTAAGACACACTTTTCAAGTTTTCTTTTATCCAAAAAATATATGGAGACGCCGACGGTAGTAATACACAATAGTTGAAAAGATTGAAAACTTGTCGCCGTTATCCTGATTGCAGTCCTTTAATCTTTTCAACTATTGTGTATTTTCTTTTATCATTATTCAAATTAGGCTGATTGATACCCGGTACACAATCCGGCATTCGATTAATCCTTTGATGAACAGTTAAAATAATTTAACGGAATTGATAAGGTCAATCTTAGCACAATCGTAATTTTTTTATTTTTTTTTATTGATAAATCAATGGAATTTATTGGCATTAAAATTGCCATGACATCGTGAATGTAAGTTGCAGTTGTTCTTAAAATGTTAAGAAATCACATGTCTTAGTATCAATATTAATTTTTTTATACTCCACTTGTGACATATTTACAGCCTAGAACCGATAGAGTAAAGACGATATTGAACTTTTTAATGGTTAGAGATTCAACGTTTAGTAATGTTGAATTCCACGTCTAACTCACCTGTAAGGTGTGAGCTGGCACTGAAAATATCATTGCCTCGTTGAATATGGGGCTGCGCTCGTCCTTCTTAATCGAAGTCTTCTTTTTGCTGATTTTCTTCCCGTTCTGTAGCAGGTAGACTTTGATGAATGGATCTAAAAGAGAACAAAAAATATACCAATATAACAAAATGAAATTAATTATATTGATACTTAAAAAACAATACCGCAATATAATTAGCTAAAAATGTAACGAGTGGAGAAACTCATGATAAAACAAATATTTTTATCCATTGAAATTGTCAAAAATATGGACACTGATGCCAAATTAAAACTGTAGTGAACTGGTGCCGCCTGCCTGGTCACCTGGAAAACTTGCTTTCTTACTTACATGTACAAATGATCTTAAGAATATTTCATGTTAATGTTAAACGAATGAATAATCATTTCGGCGCCATTTTTGTAATCTTAATAAATGAAATTTATGACGAGTCACGTAATTCATTAAACAAGATCACAATGGCCACACACACACACACACGTCTTAACCTTATCCCCCACTCTCGAGTAAAAGTTCAATTTACACCCTAGCGATGCACAGCACGATCAAACTTTTAGGTTAGTGTGGTAATTTTATGGCATGCGTACTAAAAACTAGCTGCATAAAAAGTGAACTAGGAGATGCATCGCACATGCTCCATGGAGGTCGAAACAATGGTCGGTCCATATAATATGAAATGCCTACTGCGAAACAATATGTCAAACAAAAGTTGGCCGAACGAGGGCGCGCTTCAAATTTGAAGTTTCCCAACGTCGTACCTGAATTGTTAACGAAAAATTAAAGAGTCAAAAACGCCCGTTTGCCCTAGAACTTGAAACCTTCTACATGTGAGTCGACTTTCCAAAGACACTGCCAGCGAGGGGGGAAAGGGTTACGCTCGTCTCAACCGAAAAACTTACAGCACTGAACCAAACTTCAAAAGCTCGTAACCCCCCACCCCCTTCTCCCCTCCCAAGCAGTAAACGCAAGTGCAATGTAGGGGTAAAAAAGAGTAGAGTAAAAAGTTATTAGGTTGAAAGGATACACCTGTTAATGAGAATACACCTGTGCCTGTTAATGTCATATTTGATGAACGGCTTTTGCATTTAACCCACCAGTTTCTCTCACACCTGATTCACCTGATTTACCCCCAGCTTTCTCTCTACAAACAGGAGAGTTGGATAAAATGTGTCTACTCGGTTAAAAGTAGAGGCCGAATTATAAAGGTAAGGCAATCATTTCAAACAGTTCAGATATAATATCATTTGGTGGTTTATTCGCTAATAATTTTAAACATCTTCCATCTAGTGTGTCCGCTTTGCACTTTCAGTTACTTTCTCTGGTTCAAACTGCATGTACTGAATTTAGCTATGCATTGAAAATTTAACGCGTATTCCGCCGATACCAATTATGAATTCGAAGATATTGGAAATAAGGTTGCGAATTTAATTTTTGTTGCATCATTCCATTCAGTTAGCAGGGGGTTTGACTGTATTTCCTTCTCACGCATACTGTATCGTGGGTGGGTGGTGCCCCATGGCCACCACGAATTTCGTATTCGAATATCGTTTAATTTTATATGAATCTCTTGAAAGGAGAGATAGTCTCAGAGAATATGAAGAACCAAGTTCAGCGGGGGAGAGTTTGAAACCTACAAGAGAAATGAGTGCATCGGACCCTGTAAATGCTGATTAAACCGTATTCTTGGAATTGTTCGAGAAAAAGTGCTAGGTCACAGCAGGGAAGAAGATGGTCGCTGAGCAACGGTTCAAGCGCCGGCCTGACTGACCCACGTCGAAGTTGGCCCATAGATTAGCAATGTTGTTGCGCAAAGAATTGTGCAATTGGGGGCGCAACAAAGTTTTGAGGGTTTTCAATAGCATCTCTAAAGCGTCATTTAATCCCGTGGATTTTGGTTTCATGCGAGGGGATCTTCTCAGGTCAGGTGAACTACTCAAATCTTTATTTTTTCTTCAGCGGCTGTGTGAACAATGTGGAAAAAAAATAAGAAAATCGCTTAGTTTATATGACCAAAGAAGATCGTCTCACATGTGACTAAGATCCTCTGGTTAAAATGACGTTTTACGGAGCAATAGTTTGAGTAACCGTCAACTTACGGTCTGGCTAATTAATTTATAATTAAAAATTAAAATAGACGTGATTTGTTTCCACGGAACTGAAATGTAACTTGTCATGATCAGGAATTTTTTAATTTGGAGTATCATAATGTCAGAAATTATATTATAAACAACACTGTTTGTAGATTCTTTATTTAAATGTATGCCTTATAACAGACAACATGTAAAAAAGCTAATTATGGGTCGATACATGGCATTGTTAAGCATTAAATGTAAAAATGGAATGACAACTAGATAGAGAGTGAAGTATAAAGCTATGCCCATACTCTGGAGAATGAGTTGGTTTTTCAAAAATTAAATGAGGTAAATGAAATTATCAATAACCAGCAGCTAATTTGACTATAAACTTTTTACACAGAGTCAATTTTATATGTATCTGATGTGAAGTGGCGCAAAGTTCCTTGCCGGTGTATGCCGGATCATTTCCAGCCCTATTAACCTTTTTTCTGCTAGAGAGCGCCCAGCGGTGGCGGAGAAGTAGGGGTCAATGGTCAAAAGGTAATTTATCGTGTTTTCCTCATACTCGTCAGTTCGGCCTGTCAGCAGACAATATGTACGAGGTAGACATGTAATAACCTTTCCGTCTGTTGGTTTCGACAATTATCGTCCATGTCCGCCCTACATTAACAAAGCGCGGCTCCTAACGTCGTTTTTTATTTTGTAATTTTTCCGCGTTGTCTGTGGTAATACACCGGCACTAATGAAATATAAACTTGGGGGTCATGCTGAAATGCTGAAATTTTGATGAGCAAGTTCATTGCTTTTTTTTTGTTTTGTTTTCAGTAAGCAAGAGCGTTGCAAATTATTGTGAGCCCAACTGTCACAGCAGCAGAAAAAATGCATCCCCTATGTTCACTTGCAAATGCAAGGTAAAAGCATTGCTAAGTATTTAAAATCCCAATTTCATAAATATATATTTTGCAAAACTGCAAGTCTGTTTATGTATTTAAGAAAATAAAAATATACTTGTAATTACTTGAAAGTGAGACTGTAGAACATTGTTTGGTGAACACAAATGATTGTTTCATTATTTGTATTAATTAGAACGACGAAACACTGCGGTATCTCAGATAATTGTCAAATTCCCTTTTAAAACTTATCTTCTATATATCCTCATGTGGCCTTCATGAACTGTTGCTGTACTTTTAATACTCCATATTTGGTAAACGCATATTTAGTTTATGTGGGTCTCAGAAGTGCGATTATTTAATTTGATTTTTTAAATATCTACCTAATTTACTCACAAGATGTGCACAATAAACGCAATTTCAAAAAGACGCTGCAAAATTAATCCTATACTTGTTCAGGTACGTCTTTGCAAAGTTATGAAATTGTCGCTTTTGTCGTCGCTATTTTATTTCATAACAATTTTGTTAAGAAATAAAATACTTCTTAACTTACACACTGTGGAAAAATTAAAAGGAATAAAATGTCTCAAATTAAAATTCTCTCATTTTTAAGACAATTTGTCGTATTAATATATCTCGTTTCCCTATAATT